>JAQFXU010000159.1:0-81923 GCA_034693705.1 Spatulosminthurus flaviceps | reverse complement strand
TTTAATAACTGAATGGATACTTAATAGTAGACTAGGAAGTTAATATATAAGAAGGAAATTATTCAATTGGAAAAAAATCTAAATTCACAGTGAATTATATTGCACTTTACCGTGATACCGGGGGGAGACCAGTCTTTATGTACTGACTCGGATATATCACGTAAATAAAGTCGAACTAACTAACTAACTAACTAAGCCAGTTACATTGTTTCACTGTCGTTATAATGTTGGGGTTATACATATGGTACATATAAGGCATGTCCTTGTGTGTGCTAAAAAATAATTACTATTATTAATAACTATAATTACGTATTGTTGTTAAAAATTAATTATTTTCAATGTAAAATACGAATAAACTGACGAAATAAGTCAGTAATAAGCTGTTGGCGCGCTTATTTTCCCCGCCTAAAAGCAATTGCCCAAAAACCCATATTATTTGATACCCAGAAACCCAGCAAAAACCCACAAAAACTCAGGGTTTTTGGGTTTCTGCCTCTGCCAACACTGATTGTGACGCCTCAATTAGGTTCAGTATTTAACGAAGATATCGAGATTTTCTTCTAAATGGTCTTTTCAATGTTTTAATATTTTCGTTCCAGAAGTATGCTTTACAGTTGCATTAAATTATTATGTCGCGAAGTGAAATTTTGCTTGAGTTTTTGCAAAACAACTTAAGAGTAAGAAGCATTGCCCTGAAATTCTGCCTTTCAAATATGGCTTTGGTTTAACTGACCTGATAAAAAGCATGGTGTTAACTTAGCCATGTTTGAAAGAAAATAATTTTATAACATTCACAGTCAATCCATTATTGATATAAGCTTGTGCTAAGCATCCAGCACGCCAATATTTCCTCAAATGGTGTGATTTTAGAGATGGGACATCGTGACATAAAAAGTTTGACTGACATAGAAAAAACGCTTTAGATGATTATTATTATTATGATGGGAGTTTTCGACATTTCGGGCAACAGCAGGCGATTCTGTGTTGGTAACATTGGCAATATAGTAATACAAAGCGATAATTACCCCGAGCTGGTTATGAATGATGCATAGAATTTTCTAGGCAATAGTGCTACTAGTTTGAAGAGGATAAGTGATCAATCCTTGCAGTACACAGGGTAGTTTACAATCTAGTACTTGGAACGGTCTAAATGAAATTAATTTGGCTTTCGAATCAGTAAGTTCAGGAGGAAAGTCAGCTGAGTAGGTAGGTAGGTAACCATCTCAGCAGTTTCTAAGGCCTTGATAATGACTTCCAGCAACATAAACTGTTAGTACTGTAAACAGAGTAATTAGCGTGTTTTATAAATCGTTGTGGAATTAACGAGTCTGTAGTGCCTTCAAAATAAGGAAATGTGGTTAGGGAAAGCTCTTAAAGCAACTGTAATTCTTAGGTACTCGACTTTCTGCATTAACACAACCACGAGAAGTTAAAGTGTGCAACAGCTATCCCCAACTTAAATAGATAATTGCAAGCATAATTGGAGGAATATTCGTCGAGTATAATGACATTGCTAGCGGCCTGGAAATTAGTACTATCATCCCAGGCTCTAATCGCGTCTAATCACTTGCTACAAATTTTAGCCCACCAAGTAAGATCCCCTAAGTCCATACGTCCGCTAGTCCCTGGGTAATTCAAACAGGCTAAATCCGATTTGAATGAAATTTTACATACAAACATTTCTTGAACCCTTCTCCAGCTTAAATTCAAAACTGATGGAAATCTATGTTGCGTTTCAAACATTCGAAATTTCTGGTTTTCCCCTTCAAGTCTTAAATGGATCGACCAAGTTGGCTAAAATTGTGTCATCATTGCATTTCAGAACATTCTGCTGGCCAGCTTTTGAAATTATCCAAATCGGTTGGATAAGTTCTTATCAAAATATCAAAATTTTGTGCTTTCAACTTTTGGATTGGACAGATGAACTGACATGAATATTTTCTCATTTATGTAGTTTGAAACAACACCAGGTTTATTTTTTACATCGGTGGATTAGCATTTTAGAAAATTGTTTCAAAAATTTGAATTGGTGCAAGACAGGCCGACAATAACAGGTAGTTATCGCCGTTAGTCTCTGGTTTTAGTGAAATAAATAATTACATAAAACGTACTCATTTAAAAGGGACAGATATTCCATTTTCATGATCGTACGTGGATCTACCAACTCTTGAATTTATCACAATAAAGGGACACATCGTGAACGGGAAACGCCTAAACGGGCGTCGGAAATTACCTACGAGATACAACCGCTTAGCCAAAACCGCATTTGAGCGAAAGCCCTACATTATCGCGGAGCGATGATGCTTAACCTTCACATACAACTGTAAGCTTCCATCTTGAGAAACACCCAAGTTTTTCTTCTGCAGTGAATCCCAGCTCCAGTAGATATTGCATTTCTCAAGAGCAATGTATGTACTTCAATTGCTAAAAGCTTCCTCTATGAACTCAGTAACATTTATGCATGACTTGAGTCAAGATGCTATTATCTCTGCAGTCCTTCGAATTGGACCTGCTCTTAAGCCACCGTGTGAAACTGAGTATGGTTCGTAAACATGGTAAGTATAGAAAGGAAGGATGACAGGCTGGGATTTCAACTTCCACAATAAACCTAATATCAGACCTACAGTTGAAGTGGCTTGCTTCACAGGATTGTTTCCGCTATAATACTGTTGTCAATAAGATTATGACAGTTACCTTACCATGACACTTTATACTCACTGAGCAAATGGGGTAACAAAAAGCTCTAGCACCTCTTTCCTCTCCTCTTTAAGAAACATCGAAACTACATTCGGACAGTACTCCAATACGTTCACCATACACTATAAGGAACCTACACATTTTAACATTCGGATGGAGCTGTAACACGACATCCTAATAATAAAGGATTGGATTCATAGAGAGTAACCTGAGTCCAGTTGATACCATCCACTTTATTTGTATTGGCCCAACATGATTTTTCTATAAGTAAGACGTGAAAGCAATACGCGGTCTTAGCCAAATACATATTTTGATTTGGCTTCATACACATGCGACTACAAATATTCTACTCCGATTTTATACAACTTGCTCTCTACCACAACAGGTCCTGCTTTCGCAGTTGATTCAGAATTGAAAAGGAAGTAGCTTAGTTCGCCAAGCCTACTCTTGTTCTAATGGTTAATCCGGAATATCCGGATAAAATGTATTGAATTTTAGAAGACGGTGCAATGCTTCCCAGCCCTAGAGATACCCTGTTTACATGAGAACAAAACGTTTTGATACGCTTATATTATAATCACCTCTCACAAATACTCACAACTCTCTATCTTTGTTCAACATAGAAAGCCGCCTCTCATTAAGAGACGCTACAGCAGTTGTGGCATTATCTTCCCTCATAAGCTTCATGCTTCTCTGAACCAGATGAATTGAAAAGTTACTATCTGTTACATATTAGAGCCTTTTGATCATTTCCCTATATTCTCCTCAAAATCCGAAATGTTTCTGTACTAGAAATTAGCCCAAATTCCGTATTCCAAAATATATATCCAAACAAACCGACAAAGTTGTAAAATGAGCTCTGTTTTGTCAAGCTTTAAAGGAAATAAGAGCTAAATAGCTCCTTTTGAATTTAGCCGACGATAATTTATGTGCTAATAAGTATGCGTATGTATCTACATAGGCATTAAAGTAAAAGCAATTTTCACTTACACAGCCCCATTGCCTCCCAGACTATTCAATCTAGGCTTGTTTACGTAATTATCTTTATGTATGATCTAACTTTTACTTTTAAAAGCCTTGATTTATACCTGCGTGTGGTTATAATGGCTCAAGTGTTTTTCTCTACCTTGTAGCACATGCACCTTATAGCACATAGGGAAATGTATTAAAATGTCCTCTCTCCCTAAAATACCAGGTATTTTCAAAGAACCTTCAATTTACTCACGCATTATTGTTTTTCTACAAACACCATTATCCTAGTAAATGTATAGGACAAAAATAGTAATTTCCTTGAAGGAGAATGGAACAACAAAATGTTCTTCATTATAAATTGCATAGAACAAAGCTTTTATGGACCTACGTAGCTGAAAAAAAATCCGTTCAATAAAAGTTTTTCTTTTCCCATCTTCTTCCTCTCATATGTTCGTATGTACACCTTTAGAAAATTGATTCAATGTATAAGCATTAGAGATTACAAAAGCTTCAATTTTTTTACAACCTCTTATTTATCACCTTTTATTTTCACATTTAGCCACTATAGTCACGAAGCAGCTGCAGCTGGCTACTGGTAAAGTAGTTACATTTTGGATTAGAAGGTATCCAATGAAAAAGTGAAAGCTTTTCTGTAGGAGATTCTATATACTATGTTTCTATATAAACGTGTCAATATTTCATTCTTGTAAAAATTCCCAAATGTTTCTGACACCCGGGAATGATAGTTGATTATCATTCTGTTGTTGTTACATAGCTCCTATTATGGATTTTCTCTTTCACTTTTATGACAGTCAGCATATGATGAATATCATTCACATTTATGAGACATTTAAAGTCATTTGCTTCTCTCAGTCCTTTCCTTTTCTCTTGAGACTGTCAGCTTACACGTAGTTATTAGCCTGTAATTTTATAACTATTCATAGTGCTTTTAGTACTAGGTAAAATGAATTCCATCCTCATACTTATCATTCAAAGGTATCGAGGGGGAAATTTACTAAATATGCATAATATCACAAACATAGTAATTCCTTGAGTCTACAAACTATTAAAATTAGTGCGCAGTAATGTAAAATTTTGAGACAGCCGTCTGCTCAATTAAAATGTCAACCCTGTAAATTTGCAACGGTTTCTATTAATTTTTAATAGCCCAACTTCGTTTTAGTTTCCATTTACAAATAAGTTACTATTTTAATGGGGGACTTATGGTGCAAATATCAATAATAATTATTGGAACCAAGATATTTTTTTTAGATATCCAAAGAAATTTGCTAATGTAAAGGAATCAGTTTTATGCAAGCTTTGCATGACCTACGGTCATTATGCAACTTGGTATATTCCTTCCTTTTGAGAAAAAACATGGGGATAAAACACGAATTTCCGCCTTCCTATTGCATTTACACAGTTGGCTAGGCTCTGCTCTATAAAAAGCTCCTACTTCATCAAAAACGCCATTTCAAGGGAGATGAGACGGAGAAAGTTCTTTTGCTTGTCTTTTCTCCTTGGATTTCCCTTTCACCCTGCCCCTGCGTGAAAGAGAGATATTTTCGTAACAGCTTCTTTATCTTCACACGCTCTATCAGCTTGAATTCCTTTTTGAAAAATTTCCGAAAAAAAAAGAAAATCAAAGAGCTTTAAAATGAAGGTTTACAGAGTTAATAAGGTTTACAGAGAAAAAAAACATGGGAATCTCGATTACAAATTAAGTAACAGTAAATACAAAGTTCAAAGTGTTACAGCGTAGGAGGTTTCTTTCAAATTAGCTCTGTTGGAAATCACAGATGAATGAATTTCGAAAGGTTAAAGTTGAAAGTTTTTTTTATTTTGAGAAGGAGAAAACTAAAGAGCAAGTAAATTCCATTGGATTCAAATATATTTTTCATAAATAGTAAATATGAGAATGTCAAGCTTATTTGCAAATCATAAAATATTCTGACAACTATTCAAACTCTCTCAATTCCATTTCATATATGTTCTTTTGTCCAAGGTTTGGCTCCTTATTATACTCACAATGCATTTTATGCATACTATTTACCATTGACTCAGGGTATTTCATTGGGCTATGAAAATTCAACGAAAAATTCTCCCTATATTGATGAACATGGGAAAAATTAATTACAATGGATATATACTAGAATTGCTCCAGGGATTTAAATACAATGAAACCTTTGTAAATATTTTTTACCTGGAAAAAATAGTTTTTCTCTATACACAACATAATAATAATTCATATTGTCCCTAAAGTATCGTTGGGATCAAGAATTTACGAGATTTTCAAATCTATAGCAGAGAGAGAGAGATGAGTATCAAATTCAGATTTCTCTCCTAACATAAATTCCCTGGTAATGAATCCCTTTCAATGTGATTTTCATCATTGTACAATAAATACAATTCTGTGTGGGTTGATGGGCCAATCTTTTGTATTGTGATTTCATATGTAAAGGGTGAATAATAGGTAATATTGTGGAGAACAAGCTCAAAAACAAATAAAATCCACTCATCCCCAAAAGTGTGTTGAGCTCCAATGCACGTAGAAACTGTCCACGCTAAAAAGGAGAAAGCACCATGAATAAAAACACTTGAAAATTGCATATCTTCCTTCTCGGAAGTTCAGGCTAAAGACCCTACCGCGTGTAGAGCCTGTAAATCAAATGCAAGTTGACAAGCAAAAATTCCCTGTCAGGTCTAACATTACAGATGCATAATATCCATGTAATGTACATATATCAAAATATTTTAGCCAGAGTAATAAAAATTCTGAGGGAGAGAATCTTTTATTATAGAGATAGATATAGACTCGTACATATTTTTTTTCTATATACATTATACATTAATTCACAGAAGAAGCATAAATAGATATGTACCTAATTTTTTTTTACACTGACAATCTCAATTCATTCCACTCACACTCAAACAACGTACAGTTACATTTTCCCCATATATAAGTATATTAGTCCAATAGATAGTCCAATCTATAGATATCTCTATATAGGTAGAGAGGGAAAGCAGTGAGGTAGTTTTCCCATAATGTCTTTTAACTTAAAAGATGATATTTTCATGGTACAAATTAAAATATGTATACATTAAAATTAATTGATAGCAGCGTCCTTAAAAATCAATCTATAATTATCTCCTTATTGAGCAAAGGTTTTTGTATTATGGGGTTTTGACCGCAAGGAAACTACATATTCTACAACTATGCACGCCATCAATAACAGTAGACGCTCTAACTGTGCTTTTAATTACATTTTAAACAACCAAATTTTTTCCTTATTGTAAAGCACCCATGTAAGGTATTTTTAAAAAAAATGAATATGCAACGTTACGAACGCAACATTCATGAGAAATCCATCTATAGCACCAAATTCCATAAAAACATTCATTACTAGGGAATTTGTATCTGTAACAGAGCTCTTATCACGATATTGAGACATTGAATAAAAAAGGAAATGTTTTCCTCCAGAAGTACATGTAAGCTATACATAGGACATTGAAAAAACCTTCGCATCACAAAAAGATCTTGAAACGTTCTTTTTCAAAGGGAATAACATTGAAAATTTGCTATGAATATTTAATAATTAAATTACAAACTATTTTGTTGATACAAAGGGAGATTGTATATACAAGAAAGAGTAACATTCTTAATATAAGAATAACATACAGAGAAATTGTATAATTTGTTCGGAGGCCGGGTCACGGTGATGATATTGACCATTTTTTTTGGTCCCAGTGGGTTACGCACACGCAAGGACTATAATATAAAAAGGATAGGAAAAGCTGAGAAAGAGAGAGAGAGAAAGTTTTCAACTGTGTGTGGGAACAACCGTAGATTTTTTATGCATAGGCAAAAACACCTTATTAAGAATTCATTAGGATAAAACTCGCTCCTCATCCTCTTTTTATATAGTTAATACATAGAACTATAGTATGTACATGGAAAGTAATCTTGAAGCTTTTCCCTGTGAAACATAAAAAAAGTATTTATTTTATAACAATAATTACTAATAAATAGGTTGAAGGTTCATGTACCTTCTCTCTTTGTTTATTATATTACTTGAGGCAGTATAATAACAGAGATTTTTCTGAAGGTTGACATACAAATTTTTTCCTCTTCTCTCCGTCAGTCTTTTTCTTCTTTTTCTTTTCCTTTTCGTCTGACGGACATATATAGGGAGAAAAGCGAAAGAAATAATAGCGAGAGCTTAAAAACCACATGATCCTTGAGGGGAAAATGGTAAACGTTTTTAGGATTTATCCCTGTCATTCTCCATATAATATTTTAATGGTACCTTGGGTGATTGTACATAAAAAATTTGACGCACATAATTTATGCCTTCTCTCATGTTCTCAAGGAAACTTTTTCTTGAACAAGAACGTGAGAAAAATATGCGTGGGTAGAGTAAATAAAAGCTGTCTTGTTCCAACCTTTACTACGTATTGTGAGCTACATGGGTAACGTTTCCAGGCGTAGGCATAGTTTCTATTTGTTTATAAAGCCCGGTGTTCTTTTTTGAACGTTTAGAGCTTCTAGGTTTTCTAATAGAGCTACACAAAAGACTGAAATGAACAAATAGGAAAAAAATAGTCATTAGATTGGATTTGTTTCGTACGTAGTGTTTAATGTGCAAGGAGAAAAACATCCATGCGCTAACTAATTAGAGTTTAAGAAAAGCTTGGGGGAAAACATGTAATTTGGTTAATGAGAGAGCCCTGTAGAATCCATGTGATTACAGCTTACTCACCATTTAACCTTGTCAAAATCTACGTACTAATCCAATTTAATTAATCTCAGTTAAAAGAAAAAGCTGGAGCTACACAGGAGTATAGGAAGTGTTAATTGGGATTTATAATGCTTTGTCAAAGCTCTCTACCCTTTCAAAAGGACACTAAAGAAATTAAATAAACATGGAGGGAGGGGATATCCTTAGCAAATCCCTTTCATTAGCTACTACTTCCTATACAGTAGAGAGTAATATATAATAGGCTTTAAAAAGAAAAAAAAAAGACTTTTCTCCCGTATTTACGATCAATTTTAATTTAGGATTTTTTTGTAGGCGGAGAATGATTGGAGAAAATACCCAGTCCTATAACTAAATCTAGGAATTTTTCCCAATTGGAATAAGTTGGCAATTTTTTTTTGAATGAGTACATACTAATAAATTGTTAAATAGTTAAGCTTCCCCCTTACCTTTGATATTGTATGGAACCTCATGTGGTTGGGAAATTGTAGGAATATTTTACCTTGGGAATTCCCTATAGCTCAATGTCACCTACTACTATGACTATTCTACATGGGATCTACTATTATATTTATTAGAGTAGGAGCATTTTTTTGGAAGGAAATTGGTTCGAGTTGATATTTCCATATCCTTGTGACAAGTTACTGACGTGGGAACTTTAGTCTCTGACATTAGAATGACTATGAGGAAATTGTAGAAAAAGAACGTATAAGAGTTTTGGGCTGAGAGGAAAAAAAAGGCCCAATGGAATAAAAATACTGGTCATAAAATCCCTCAATTAATTTATTACCCACTCACTCCTTTTTTATCTACATATGTAGCTATAACACTTTTGCATGGCTTAGCATAGGGATCAAAAGCGTAGGTGATAAAAAATGATATTTTTCAACATTTTTTTTTGAAGAAAGAAGAAAATGTGACATTTCTATATGTGTGAAGATTCATAGGAAAATAGATTTTTCCCTGTCGTATGTATATAAGAAAAAACACAACTAAATTCCTCTATATGGGATTTTACATGCAGCAAATGTAATGTATGGATTTAGAGTACTTGGCTCGTTTTTTGAACGTCACCATTTTGTCATGTTACTCTCTTTTTTTCCTATGCTTTCCCTCCACTTTCCTCTCTCATAATGCGTGCTTTTCTTTGGAGAACTCAAAGAGCGTCAAAACTATTATTGTGTGTGCTGGTTTGGTGTGAATTCAGCAGGAGCAGGAGCAGCGTCTTGAACTCTCTCATGAATTTCTCTGTTTTCTAGTATACAATAAGAGTCTATGGATGTACAGTTTTTTTCCTCCTTGTCTTGTATATTTTTGCTAAGCTATTTTTTTATATATAGATATAATGTAATATACGTGACTAGGAATTATTGTAGTATCACATCCTAAAACTTTTATAGGATTTTGTTAGCTTTCCTTTTTTCTCTCTTTCTTCCTCCTTCCTACTCCTTGTATATAAGAAGAGAACATACCTTTGAAAATGTGGAAGATTTCTTTTACAATTACTTGGTTGCGTTGGTGAGCGTCTCTCTCTCTATACTACACTGAAGAAACCCAGGTTCTTCTTATTGGCGTTAGAAATCTATATGAGTACATGATTTCGTGACGAGAACGTAGAAGGGAAAGCTTGGTTAAGGGAAAAAGCTATAAGGAAAAAGAGAGAGAGAGAGAGAAAGTGAGAAAGAAAGGGGAAAAAAGCAATATAATCAGGATCATATACTATGTATAGTGCCTATTATAAATATCTCAACTATACTCACATATATACATACATACATTTAAACACACATGTATACATACATAGAGAGTTTTTTTTACATTCAAGCCATGCCAATTCTTGTCCAGCCTCAAGCTCCATTCTCACGAGGTTTTTTTTTTCTTCTTCTTCTTCCTTTTCTTCTTATGGGAATTCTGGTGATCCTGAACGTGAAAACTGATACGTTTGTAAAAATATCTAATTTTGGTATATAGAAAAAGTTTTTTTTATGTACACTTTAAAATAAAAATTCTCATCGTATTTGTCCAAAAGAGCAAATATATTAACACCGGACACGTACATTAAATTTCTATAGAGCCAATCCACCCAATTTACTTTGACCTACGAAGGGAAGCAATTTTGATTTGAAGGACAAAGCTTTTTCTATTCCTACATTTCCTAGAGACAGAGCCATAGACTCCAGTGTCTGATACTGCTAGGGAAATGAATCTGAAAAAAGGGGAACATAAAAATGTAGCTCAGATGCGTTTATTCACGTAGAAGTGAAATGTCATGTAAATTAAAATTGGCCGCGAAATGCAATTACTATTTAAATAAATCCATAGATTTTAAGCTCTCTCCAATCTCATTCAAAGGAATTCTTTCTTCTTTTATAACTCCTCTTCCTCCTCTCTCACCTACCTGTAGATAATTTCTGAGGATTTACATGATAAAAATAAATGTAAATTCCAAGCTGTACACATTTTATGGGGTCAATTTATATAGAGACAATCACAAATGTATGTGTGAACCGGATTTTTCAAAGAGGAGAAAATATACGTTCAAACAATTTTGACGACTTTGTTTGTTGTTTTGAATGAAAGTTTTACTCCTCCACATAAAAATTTTAGGGATAAAATGAAATTACTGTGGGGAAAAGTCTGAGAAAGGAAGGCTCTTTCCCCTCAAATGACATCAAGTAATTATTTATTCAAGGGAAAGAGAGGAACATTGAGTGGAGATGATTTCAAATGCTTTCAACCGGCTCAATTGCTTTCTCCTTCCCATCAAAAACACGGTCTGGCTCATAAAAAAAAAAGAAAAACGTAACGTGGGCAAAGTGGAAATTGTAACAGGTAGGAAACACTTTGGTGTTTTGTGGGAGAGAAAGCAAGTTCGCTAGAATTTTCCATTTCATAGAATATAGTTTTAATGAAGGAAATACATAGGTCTGCGTGTATATCAAAGGTAACATTGAGTTTGGAGGGGCACTATAAACCAATTAATTTTGCTTTGTAGAATAATGGGACTCGGTTCATTTCGATTTTAGGACAAAACTCCTTGGTTTATTTCACCCTCGTCACTATAACACCAATGAACCTTCCTTGCTCAGATTCTTCATAAGTATTTCCACAGAATTTTTTTAAAAGTGTGACGTAAACAGGAAAAGTTATGTGATTTGTAGAGAAAGCACATAATTACTTTTCCTTGGCCTTTTTTCCATATACTTTTAACCTTTAAACTTTCTCCTCTTTCTTTTAACCTGTTTCCTTTCCCAATACTCAAATGGTGGTCAAATTCCCTAACGTAATTTTATAGATTAAGTCCAACCTTATCAGATGTGATTATTTCCTTCTTTTCACATAGGTATTTTTCTCTTCACATAAGTCTATACAGGATTTTGTGGAAGAGAAAAACAAAGGGATAAAAAGCAAAGATGAAATTCAGTTGTTGAATGGTTTCTTCCTCTTTTCCTGTGTCTGTCGGCTTCTTTTTTTATAGTCTACATCATTTCACAAGTACTTTTTTCTCCTTGAGCTTTGAACTTTCTTTTGGAGAAAGTCAAGAAATTGAGAGAGCCTCTTTATAAAAGTTGCAAAGTTTCACACATTCCATACAATTTTCAAATGCTATTTTCCAGGAAGTGTATCATTTCAAGTTGTCGTAAAAAAACAAAATCTTGAAAAATCCTTGAGTTAGGATAATACATTAATACCTGAGGTATCTCCTTCATTTTTTCTTCAAACTTAAATGAGAAGCATTGATATTCTTGAGTCTCTAGAGCTTTCCTTTGGAGGAAGAAGGAGAGAGAGAGAGAGAGAGAGAGAGAGAAAAGAAAGGGGAAGGAATCAAACTTTAATTCAAAAATCTTTTTTTGTCACAACAAACTACAGTAAAGAAGATTTAAGCTTCAATTCATGTTCTATTCTGTAAATGATCGTCTCACGTACTCCTCGTAAATCTAAATTTACAAGTGGGTAAAAAAAAACCAAGGAAATTTTTCTTACTGGGAGGAATGGCTCTTATGGAGAGTTATGTACTGGTGAGGCTCCTTTTTCCTTTAGGACTCTAAATAAAAGGGAAGCTGTAGCACTATGTAACAATGGTTGTTGTACTTGTACAAACACACTTTTTCCCCTCGTACTTTTTTTTTACAGTAAAAGACCTAAAGTACCAGGGTTTGCAATGTTTTAGTATGGTATTTGGGGAAAATACAGACTTTTAGTGCTAAGAAGTCGAAAGCGCTAAGTTTAAGAAGAAGCTTTAAAGGTACATAGATTTCTAATAGAGCAAACTACTAAACTACTATTTCTATGTATGCGTACTATAAAGGAGTATCCATGTTAAAGTTGTTTCTCCAGACATTTTTTATGTCCCTTAGTTTCTATACTATGCACGCTCACACCCACACATCTTTTCCTATGAGAGAGAGAGAGAGAAAATCATTTCAAATGCTATTTCTAAAGTATGCAATTAATTTATGGAGAACTTGTATATTATGTACATATAGCAATTTTTGAGGAAGGCATTGTAACATTATAGTATTATAATTATATGTATATTATGGTTATATGGAACGAGAAGGAAAAAGGGCCCACATTTAAGTGAGTTCTTGTTTTTTGTCAAAACGTATACAAGTTGTGCATGAGTTTTTAATGTATGTATAATGTAGTACTACATATATGCATGTATAATTAGATATCATATTTTTTATATGGTAAATATACATTTAAGTAGTTAAGTTCCTAGGACCCAAATGGAGAAAGGAGAAAGAGAGCAAAGGCAGGAATTTTTTGTACCTTAATGTAAGGGAGTCACACACAATATACCATATACAATAATCGCGATTTCCTTTAAATAGTAAATATATTACAAGGTATAACCAACCATGTAAGAATTAGTGTGAGATTTTTTTGTTCCACTTTTATCAAGGGCGATAATAAACTGTTGTCCTACAACAATAATCTTGAAGAAATAAAAAAGGAATTCTTCGATAAGGAGGTAAAAGTAGGAGAAAGCAGGAGAAATTAAGAAAGTGAATTCCCCCTTCCATAAAATATGTTCACACGTACACTTAATATTTACACCTATCCCTATACATGTAACTGGAACATATAGAGGAAGGTTTACTTTCTCCATACAAACTATATGGAGAAAGTTGGACGGGTGAAGAAAGTAAGAAAAGGGAAAGAATGAGAAAGGCGGGGAATGTAATTTTCATAGTACGAAGGTGAAGGAATCCTTGGGTTAAGTTAGATATGAACATAGAACAACAATAATTGCTTTTTCCTATATAACATAAAGCTATCCCAGAACCCCGAAAAGTGTGACCGTAGATTTATAGATAGAAATATTGTTTCTGCAGAGATAGAAAGGATATCAAAAAGAGTTGTAAGTACTTAGAGGATGTAATTACATATACACTAATGTTTTATGTACACTATGTTGGTAAGGAGTGGAAATCACATTCAGATCAAAGAATGGTTTTGCACAAGTGTTTTTTTTTTCATTTGGATTTTGACAAGGAGACGGATATGGTATACATATATATATATTTGTCACTTAACTTAATAATTATTGCATTTAAAAAATCCTCCACAGAGAAAGTAAGAGAATGAATATAAGCTTAAGAAACTAAAATTAAAAATCTAATACAAGTTTCGTTTAAGAGGCAAATTTCTTTTTTGATGCCTTCACAATTCAAATCGAGGATATTTAATATACATAGCGAAAATACTGGTAAATTTAGTTTTTGTCACAAAGATGAAGAACATTTTTTGATGGTAAAACTTGAAGCTTTTGAGCTAAAAGTATTTTTTTTTGATGGATGGATATCATAGAATTTGAACGAGAGAGAGAGATATTTCTTTTAATATCATCCTTTTTTGCTTCTTAAACGATCATATACTTTGTAGGGAATGAGTTCTATCTAAAGTACAGTACCATTTATATGTACTATGTATACATTTATATATGAAGAGAAAGTCATTGTGAAATTTAGACTTAACATAGTAGTAGTCTTGGGGTTAATTGCTCTGCAGATATATAAATTTTTTTTTGGCAAAAAAAAAATGAAAGCTGAAGATGAATTGGGTTTTGGGCATGAGTTGGATGGAGATTAGCCCTTGTCCTCAGAATTTTATGCGTATTCAGTGTCGGTAGACACACATCGATCCAAGTAGGGTCGATGGTTGGTGCACTCGTAGGTTGTTGTCTCCTCGTTGGTCGCCCCGCCACGACTATGAGCATATGCTATACTCTTCTGATAGCTGAACAGTTGTCGCTCCAAACTGTAATTCTCCGCTTGAAGAGCTCCAATTTCTTTCCTATTTTCATCAATAATTCTCATTACAACAACTCACCCTCTCCCTCATTATATACCTCTCATTCCTTTTTTTTCTCTCTCCTACTTTTCTCATCATCTCATTACCTTTTTTCCCCCTCTCTTTTTTCTCTACCTTTTTTCCATAACTTGATTCCTCTCAACGGGTTTTTTCTCTTCACCTTATTCTTTCTCCTCATGTATTTTTCTCACATATAAATAAATCCTCTCATCCTCTGTCTCTATCTAGGATTCCATGTAATCACAAGTAATCTTAACTTTTACCATTCCTTCCATCCCTACATTTCCGCTTTAACCTTCTTATATCCCCACTTGGGAGATGAAGTGCTCTCGAGACGAGACGGATTATCAGTGTCTACCAATTTAACCTTTTTTTGCTAGAACTTGGCTTCCGCTCTGTGTATAAAAATTCCAAGTTATATAGTGAGGGGCCCAGGGCAGGTATGTATATATTTATGTACGCATGTAGATATGTGTAATTATCGTAGTCACAAAAGCATTTGTAAATTGATGGTAAAATAATAGGAGGGCCAGGACTAAAGGAGTGGATTTAATAATTGTAAGTATGTAGTATCTCTAGCCGGAGGTAATTATGTCATGTTATTTTCTATCCTCTTTTTTCTCTCTACTCTCCCGTAGATTTTTATAGAGAAATTCTAAGAAAAGCACTTTCTCTCTTACTTTCTCATTTACTTTCTCCTCCCATAAGGTCTCTACTATGGAAATGTATATCCCCATTTCTTATATAGGTGTAGCCTAGGAAGGTGTGTAGCTTATTTGTACTAGTAAATAAGGGGAATATCTCTTTTAATATTATATAATTATATATCCTATATAATCCTAAAGGGGGTTTCCATTTGGAGAGAATGCATATGTAGATTATTATTCCTATAGTATGGAAATCTTTTGTAAGATAAGTCAGGTCGAAGTACATGGAATTATTAGAATTTCTGAGAATGCATTCAGGGCAGAACTGAGAGGAAGAAGAAGAAGAAGAATATGGGAATATCTCCATAATATGCTTTTGTAGAATCTTGGAAGGAATTTAAAAATATTAGGTAGATGTGTATAGTCATATTTTGGTCTTATTTTACAAAAGGTAATTTGCTTCTGCTACTATCTTCTTGCTTCTTTACTTTCAACTTGTTCCTCTCATATTTAATTCCCTTTGCGTTTTCTATTTCTAGCCAATAAATGACAGGTATGTTTGGAGGAGAAAGTTTGGAGGGAAATATATGCTGGAGGTTATAAAATTTCTATGAAGAATAAATATTATGTATTTTAATTTGAAGGAGGGATTCCTTGAGATTGAAGCCTTTCTTGGAATTTCTTTCATAGAGATAATATTATACTTGCTAAAATCCTGGCATTTATTCAATTCCATCTGATAGACAGTGAAGTCAGAGCGAGAGAAATAACAATGTATGAGCCTTGGAATATGAATGAAAAAGGAGAGAAAATCTTTATAAAATCAAAGGCTTTTATGTACAAAGGAGGAAACGTGATATATGAACATGCTTATTGTTCTTTAGTTTTTGACGGAAGTGTTTGTTGTGAAAGTAGTAATGAGATAGGAGAGAGAGAGTTTTTAAGTCCGAAAAGTTTCATATTTCTAACTACATGGCTAAATACGGAATTTCCATGGAATTCCTTTTTTTCTTTCAAATGCCCACATAACATTATATCATTTATAAGTAGCTACTATTTGTAAACAATGGCTTTTATCCTGTTTCATAGGATCTATTGTGAAAGAACTAATGAGGAGAAAAATTCTCGGAGATGAGGAATCTTGGTTATTATTTCAACCAGCTTTGTATATATATATGTACAATTCAAATTCCTGTAAAAAGGTATTTCAAATGTGGAAGTCACATTAAAAAATAACCTTCACAATAGCTTGGGTTGGGTTTTCCAGGTAATTTTACTTATGGATTCTTCCTCATTATTACACGTGATGTTTTTACTGCCGTCAAATTATACAGTCCAATCTCATTATAACGGCCTATCCAAAAACCAAAAAACAGTTTTTTGGCCGACGGAACCTAGTCCCACTGTAACTGGGGATTTCCCTGTAAATCCTTTATATTTAACATTTCTAGCACGCCAGTGGCGTTTACAGTGAAAACCCTCGTCTGCCAAACCATTGAGTGCCACCATTTTTAATCAGTGTGAAGCAAGGCCGGTTGTATTAAAAAAAATTGTAATGTCTGGATTTTGAAACCAATTTAATTCCAGCTGGATCAGAGGACGAGTATATAATTATAATGAGTGGTCTCAGCTATACATATAACAAGCATTGACCGTTTGAAACATTGGCCACTGGCTATAAAATTGTCGCATGGGGTGTCGTTATATTGACGCCAGTCTGTAACTACATAGAGAAACGGAACTATTGAATGGTTTACAGCTGTACAATTAATAGGAACTGGCGGTTCGTTGAAATATTGGACACTGCCTATAAAATTGTCTCATGGGGTGCCGTTATATAGACAATTGTCTGTAACTATACGTAGACAAATGGAACTATTGAATGGTTTACAGCTGTACAATTACTAGGAACTGGCCGTTCATTGAAATATTGGCCACTGGCTATAAAACTGGCTGTCTCATGGGATGCCGTTATATTCAGGTTGGACTGCTCGCACGTAGACAAATGGAACACGCATTTTGTGCGGAAATTTCCGAGACTTTTATAATGCAATAGAGCGGCCTTTATTGGGAGAAAGTTGAGTGAAAGCACTACAGGGTTTTCCTATTCATTCAATTGTTTCAATATAAAACATGAAAGTCTGGAGAGAGACAGAGAGAAAGACCTTCAATAAAGCAATAAAAGGAAATGTCCTAGTTGACTCTACTCCCCAACGGCTCAAGTATTTGTTTACATATGGCGTTGAAGGGTAGCTTCTCCTACAAACTCTTATTACGAGAGCAGAGAGCTGCTACAAACTGTAAATTTAGTTTACTATTCAAATTAGATCGAAATCCGGAAATTTATTCGACTTTTGCGTATCAATCTATTGCGGTTTAAAGGAATGGAGAGAGAATATAGGAGAGAGCAGGTTTATTGGAAGCCACTTTCAACTCGTTCTTACGGGTGAGTAACTTAACGGAATTTTTCAATGATTTTAGTCAACATTTGTTACATTATTATTTCCTGGTGTCCTTTCCCTCTCTCTCTCCTCCACACAATACAAAAGGACGTGCTAGAAAATGGTCGGATTTTAGAGAAACGTCGGAGCTGGGAACTACTAAATTCATGAATAATTCAACCCTCTCAGTTTATTTCCACTAGATATGATAATAATAAAAGGACAAATGGGAGCTCTATTTTTCAAGAGTCTTTCCCTTCTCACAGGGAGACACCCTTGACAAATGTGCCATTTCTAATTATCACTGGGCTCTAGCTTAGTTACCTCTCTCTCTCTCTCTCTCCCTCCATATATATCCTTCCTCTCATTACAGATGACTTTCTCATTGTCTCCTCCCTGATGAACAAGGATCTAATTTACAGTATTTATAATCAAGGCTCTCCCTCCATATACATTTCCCTATTGTTTCTTCCTACAATAATGAAAGGAAATTCCCGGATTTTTCCTACCCACACTCTTCTCCTCAACCCACTCCATTTGAAATTACATCACAGATTTCCAACTAAATACAGGGTATACAATTTCTTTAATGCACAGGGTCCATTACAGAATTCCCTGTCCTCCCTCACAATAATTATTATATTTAAACCAACGATGATTTTAATTCCCAAGAAACACACAATTTTATCAAAGTAATAAAATGTCGAAAACCCTCAGAGATTTTAGCATACAAAAGAAGACTGTAAATACTAAATCCAATATAAAAAACGAGCCATTTTTCCTCCCTTACCTCATTTGGTAATTGTGAATTCTAGTAACGTCGTCATACTTGTGGTAAGTAGCTTGGAAAAGAAGGTAAGATTCTCCCCATTCAATCTGAACCCGTACTTGATGCTTGTCATTGAGGTAAAAACTATTTGGGTCTCGAATCTATAATCAAAAAACAATACACATTTTTCATTAGTAAATCCTTTCCGGAGTAATATTCTCTCTTGGTACATAAATACAACATTTACTCATAATTTCGTACACACAAAATCTATTATCACATTTACTATTAAATGGAACAAACCCTTGTAAACTTTACACACTTTACATTGGTAGAACATTTGGTAGGGAAGAAAGGACTGTAGAGGAGAAGGTTTACTAGAGCTATGAGAGAAAGGAATGAGGGAGTGAGAGAGAAAGTTGTGGGAAGTAGAAATGTAGCATTTGTTCATGTTTTATCTACAATTAAATCAACATCCAGGCGATTATATTCCAACCACAACCCACATACCACAAATAATATTGCAATGTAGAAAGGAAATTCTTCGTCGGATAGGAAACACTGATTACATCGTGTAGTCTCTCAGCCATCATGATTACAAATTACTTTACGTTTCCCTTTTGGCTACACGCAACACACACTCCCTTTACTATTTTCCATTTTACATGAAAAATAGCATAGTAAAAGCAGAGTATAGAGTCCAAACTTTCATCAAAAGTAGATACTATTCCTTTTTACAAAATCCATCTCTCTATGAAATTATCTCTCCATAGGAAAAACATATGCGTGCATTTAAAAAAACTATAGGAATTTTTACTTAAGCGATGGGAGGAAAGGATTAGTAGGAGAAAGCATGTAGATTAAATATAATTTGTGTGTTTGTGTGTGTGTCTGGATAAGAGTGAAAGTGAAGAAAATATTTTACTTGAAGGAATTTCCCCTTGGTACTTTAAATCCAAATCCTGGACTAAAAACAGACTACAAAGAACTACATAATTAGAAAGACCTTTGTTTATACAGGCAAACAATTGAAATGTAGAATATCAAAGTAAAAATACTGAGTGTACTAATATTTTAGCATTTTTGAGTAATCCGTCTCAAACGTTTTAAAAATACTTTCTGGATTCTTGGATTTTCACTTGGATTTTTACTTGTGATGTAGGAGAGAAAATCCGTTGTAGTTCAAAAAAAGGTTTGAATTGTCGGAATTTTTCCCTTGGATTCCACAATTCCTGATTCTCACTGGGGAATGACTTTGGTATGCACAGAATGTAATGCAAAGTACGTGGAGTATGTACGTGCGTGGAGGGGAAGGATGAAAATTTCTAAAGGCAAAGATACTTAACTTTACACAAAGGCATTTTAATGGATGTCCCACTCCTTTACATACGCATGCAAATTTAAATCCATTCTTTGGATCTTTATGGGTAGCAAAATATATTCTCTCATTTAAATGTTCATAGTGGAATGTTCATGTATCCACGCAGATTTACTAAATTCCCAGATAACCTATGTTAGAGAAGGTGATAAATATATGTTACAAACACATGCATGTGCCTACGTGTATAGAAACGGAGACAAAATCCGTGCCGGTGAGGAAAGTAAAGAAGAAAGGAGAAAAACGTGAAAAAAGTGAAAGCTGGAGAAAGAAGAATTCACAAGGACGATCTTCCCCGTTTTCTAAATGTTCTTCAAGGAGTCGAATATATAACATTGTCAAAAAATTGAGCAACACCAAGCGCAACTACTACTTTCTCCATTTACACACATATAGTTTTTTCAAAGAATAAACGCTCAAGTCCTGAGAATCGGTTCTTATCACGACAGAAACGCTTATAGAAAGTAGAAAGTAGAGAGAGAGAGAGAGAGAGAGAAAGGAGAGAGAACTCATCAGTTTGAATTGCTCTGTATACCCATCAATTTTCTTGATTGCAAAAATTTATTTTCTCATCACCAGCTCATGTTACACCCAATGGAATTCCTCTCCTAAGCGTGAACACATGCCCAGAGCCTTATCACCACTTGAAAATACTTCACTCAAACGTTATATACTCAAAAGTATCTATTATCTTCAAAAGTACTATCTTATTAGCAAGAGATTTCCTCTCTCTCTCTCTCTCTCCAGAGTTTTCTCAGTACACATTATAGTGTAAAAAGGGGAAAAACTCTACATAATAAGATTTCCTTGTCAAAGCTAAATATTTGATGGTCTATGATCATCAAACTTTCATATACTCACAACCAAACACACCATCATCAAAAAATCCAGAAAAAGTCTTTTCCCTCAAACTTCCATTCAATCCCAAGGTCATTGAGAGTTTTTCTCATTTCTGTAATGGAAAAATATATAATCAAAATATTTACTACGGACGTACGTTACGTTCCTAGTATGTGCATATAGACAGTGAGTGTTAAAGCTATTGAGCTTTCTCCATGATAAAGATGACTCCATATGTTTATTTATGTACGTGCATATGTATCTTTATGCATGTACATATGCATCTTCATGTATGTACATATGCATCTTCATGCATGTACATATGCATGTTCATGTATGTACATATGTATGTTTATGCATGTACATATGCATCTTTATGTATGTACATACGTGTATTTATCCACGTGCATACACAAATGGAGGAAAAATAAACACAAGCGACGTTTTTCTCTCTACGTATGTATAATAAGCTAAGTTACGTGATCATTTCCTATCTCCAACAACGTTCCAAACTCTGTTCCTTGTAGTTACGTGGATATGTATGGGAGTGGGAGGTGGTGTAATAAAAAAGATAAGTTCTATCTATTCCTTATGTCCTTACATGGATGATGTACATACTACAACCTACTAAAAGCACTTATATACCTGACAAGAGTAAGAATTCAATTTGAGACCAAATACTCTCACCACTTTCCCCACTTTTATGTATATAATAGCTAAAAGCATGTGCACATGTACAAACGTAATTGTAATTCCACCATGTTATCTTTTCAGATCTAAATTGCGGGCGAAATAGTAAAACGAAATCAATTTTTACAACCACCTAAGCTCTTTTCTCAAGAAACATATGTATATATCCTTTATGGATGAATGTGAGGAGGATATTTAAGAATCTAAAGATTTTGCTCGACAAACAGCTGGTAAATATAAGGATCTAGGCCCAAGTTATCACAGTACCATTAGAGCTTCTAATCTCTAGCAAAATACTTAACAGGCAGTAAAATTTAAGGGTGTGTATATATTTCCTTAGAGGTAACTGGGGGAAGTATGGAGAAAGTTTTCCTTTGGCTTTTGTATAGGATAAAGTGAAAAATATGGGGTGATTCAATTTTAGCAAATGGAGTAAACATGCTATAACTGTTAAAGACTTGGTAATTAATGTAAATATTTTGTTTAAAATTCCTGAGAATAATAAAGATATTAAAAATAAAGGGGAAGATATTTTTGGAAATTTCACACGCAGTAGATTTTTAGAGTAGGGGGTGAATGAGGAGAGAAAGTTTAGAGTCGTTTGGAGAGAGAGAAATTTTGGAATAATTTTCGAGTAAAATTGGAGAAATTTCTCCGAATAAAAGGGAAGATTAGAGAAATTTTAGAGAGAAAAGTGAAAGGTTGGAGAAATGTTGGGAAGTAAAACAAATATTCATCTATGTTTTAGAGTTTGTAGAGTTAGCATGGGAGAGAGTTTTCAATGAAACAACTCGTGTCACTGAATAGACTTGAATGGATTTTCAGTATGTTGATGAGATAAAGAAAGAGTGAGAGAGAGAGAGAGAGAGAGAGAGAGAGGGAGTACTTGAAACGCTTGTCGGGGGGTTAAATTATAATCAATAAAACAAATATTTTTGTATTTTCTCAGACTCTTGAGAGTTGGAGAAAAACTTTCCATGGATACATAGAAGAGGGGACGAGTGTTTGATGGCCTTTCTCTTACTTTCACTCTTCCTTCTCTCCTATTATCCTTTATGATGTGTGAAACAATTCTCAGATTACAATGCTTGGCTGGTGTCAGTTGTGTGGTTGATACACGAAGGGAGACGAAATATAAAACCATGGCGTGCTCTTCCTACTGTTCAGATTATGGTAAATATTATTATGCACTCAGAAGCAAACATGTGTGGGTGTCACTTAGCATTATTTACCTTTTAATTTTCTCTTATTCAGATAAGAGTTTAATGTGGGGATGTTTTACTATTATGAACTCTTGGTTTAATGTAAGAAATGCATTAGTAGGTCAAAATTGCTTGGAGTGACGAATTAAGAAGCTCCAATAGCTTTCACTATGGTGTGAAAAATGAAGCATGAAAAAAAGTGTGATTTTTTTTGTAAATTTTTTGGTAATTTTGAAAATTCTGTTTAATTTCGGTCAACATTTTGAAAATTCATTTTTATTTCTTACAAACTTTGAAAATTCAATTCTATTTTTCACACATTTTTTTAATTTAAAGATTTTTTTGCAAATTTTCAAAATTCATTGTAATTTTTTGCAAATTTAGAAAATTCAATAAATTATTCGCAAAATTTGAAAATTCAATCAATTTTTTCCATATATATATATATTATAAATGCACGACTCTTGGGAATTCAAATAAATTCAAAGACCAAGCATGACATGAAAATATGTTTGCTTATCAGTGTCACCGCATGAGAGAGAAAGTGGAGAGGATGTTTTTCTATGAGTTTTAGAGAGGAACGAGTGAGAGCCAGTTGAGGGGAAAACCACGTCGTTAGGGGTTACGGATTTTAAATATGATACTCGAACGTTTCATTGATTATGCTAACTGCACCACATTACCATCATCCTGATCAACTTGATAAACACAAAGTGAGGAGGAGGAGGAAGAGAAATCGACAAAGAGATATCTAAAGACGAGCTTTCCCAAGGCACCGACAAGCAAAGGGTTTCCCGCTTTTCCATAAGTACCATTTATGCATGCCTAATAAAGATAGACAATTCCAAGCTCATCCCAACAACCATCCTATTTTCCTATCAAATGGTGATTATGACAATGCTCCTCTCACAACTTTCCCTCTCACACACAAAATTTAATTTATACACAAATTTCCACACAACCACCACTCCATATACGTGACACTCTCCCATGAAAAAACACTATATATATTTTTTCAAAGGGAATTGCCTGTGTATTGATAAAAACCTGGAATAACCAATTCCGTGCACACTTGTTATGAAAATATTGCTCAAACCCTTTCTCCCAGAGAATCCTACATAATATTTTCTCTACCAATCCATCCGCTCCCGCTTTCAAAAATATCAACGAGCGGATTGAGAGGAAAAACCAGGAGGAGGAACCCAGAAAAATTGGACAACAGTTCCCATCAAAGAAAATAAAACGCTTTCTTTCCAATGCATAAATTCCTTATTTTCAAACTACAGGCTAAACTGCAATAATTGTTTGGCAATACTTCAAATTTGTTTTCCATAACACAAAAAATCCAATAATAATTCGAAACACATGCTCCTATGCATAATTCAACGTCCTTAGGAAATAACAGGAAATTTCCTTTCCTCCAAAACTAGGTTTTTTTCTAGAAATAATCTCCCCTATATTTACTTTATAGCTTTGAATTTACCCCTATTTTTCCTACCTCCCTACACACACTAAATATATTCTCCACCTTAATCTTCATCTCCTACACAAGCATCTTTTTTCACTCAAGTGATTTAGCATGATTTTTTTTTACAAATCATGCGTACCTTTCCCACTCTACTCGCCTCTCTATGAAAAGGAACACAGGCCTGAGGCTTAAGCGCCTTCCAAGAATATATCCAATCCTCCAAGAGCACATAATTCTAAACATACGTACACATGTACAGGCTCCTTCTACATATGGAGATAGGGTTGAGGAGGCAAGTCATTGAAAATGATAGTCGGAGTTGAAGTTGAAGTGGCATAAAAAATTAGCACCCTCTTTTTCTCTTGAGTACTTGACTCGGGAAATTTTTCTAGCTAAATAGTTTTTTTAGCGTGAGAAAGCAGCGGAGTAAAACGACTTGAGTAAAAATTAGTACTGAAAAAGCAACTACCAAATTATTTTTTCTTTCCCTTATTACTAGCCACTTTAGATTTAAAGAGTATTTGAAAGAAAAAATTATACGTACACAGAATTAAGCAGAGCTTGAAATTAAATCGGAGAAAGTTTATTAAATAAAAAGGTGGGTAGAAATTTTTTCGTAACTTGGCAAATGAAAAAAAAATCCTTTGATTTATTAGGTAAATTACAGCTAAAAAAGTAGACCTTGATTTTGAAAGGAAAAAAAAGTTAAGAGAAAAAATTCAAACTGGGAGTAAAACAAAATTGAAGAGAGAAAAATAAATGGAGAAAGCGAGAGAGTGGAAAAATGTAATGGAGTAAATGAAAGTAAATAAATGAGCTCAATATGATCAAATATCGTTATATAAAAATTGGGAGTAAAAATAATAATAATTCTTGACAGTAGCCATTAAATTCTTGACCATGATAAATTTCTGGACTGAAAGAGCAGCTGGAGGGAAGGGAGAAGATTCTTATGTTTATCTCTCCCTACATACATACGCGTAGACATTGCTTTGATACATTTACACATAAAATATTTGATGGAGTAGGAACAGTCCGTTTATTTATTTTTCTTGGACAATCAGTAGACTATAGATTTGAAAGGAAAGAGAGAAAGAGGAAAATGTATGAGAAAGTTCCAGAGCCAAGAGAGAAATGTAATGCAAGGACTCCAATGGAGAGACTCTCGTGAATCGAGAGCATTTCTCCAGACCCCAGAGTGTGCCCCATTAATAATGGTTACACAAGGGCCAGCCATTAACAGAGTATTGAATTATATTAAGAGGCTTCAAAAATCCCTCAAAGTATAAGGAAATTACTTCCACTTCCTTCCCCCTCCAGACCCAGTCAATTCCTACATTTATTTCTACTACACACATAAATAGACCAAGAATCTTCAACTCAATCAAGTTAAAAGCCTCCAAGCAAATGTATCGAAGAAATTCACTTTCTCTTTCTTATACAGAAGAAGAAGGAAAATGCAAATTATTATCGACATTAAATTTCCTTACAAGTCCAAAACATTAAAGCCACATAATATATTTTTCCAGATGTTTTTTTAAGCTCTTCTTATTTTTCCTTCCAAAATAAACCTCCTTCCAAAGCCCCATTTTCACTTTAATGTATGCAATACCCATACGTATTCTCAAATCATACGCTACATTTCCCCACAAAACCATAGATCATTAATAAAATATGAAGGAAGGAGAGGAAAAAATTAAAAGGAAAGGCTTAGGCTTGGAAATAGTACATAAATAACAAAAATGGAATCCATTGGCTTGCTAATAAAAATACTACACCAATAATAATTGTAAAGAGCAACTTGTAGAGTAGGAGATTGGAGAAAGGAAGGGAGAAAGGAAGAACGGGGGAAAGTATAAATAAAATATCCTGATATTTCATAAAAGTTGTTTTTATGACACTTGGCGGATATTGTTTTGCTTTATGGTAGCTTAATTGCGTCAGCCAAATTGACCTTTTCCAAGAAACACGTTACAACTTTATGAATAGTGTGGGCTAGGTCGAGGCTAATTCAACACGTACACCTTTACAGAGGTAATAATAATAAAAAGGAAATGAGAAAGTGAAGAAGAATGTTAGGAGAGAGTACAAGAGAAAGTACAAGAGACAGTATGGGGAAAAGTACAGGGGAAGTAAAGGAGATAGAATAGGAAAGTATAGGAAAAGGTATAGGAGAAAGAATAGGGAAAGTGTAGGAAAAAGTATAGGAGAAATTATGGTTAAATCATAGGAGAAAGTAATGGAAAAAACACTGGCGAAAGCATAGGAAAAAGTATAGGTGAAAATATAGGAGAAAGTATATGGTGAAAGTATAGGAGAAAGTATAGGAGAAAGCATAGGAGAAAGCATAGGAGAAAATATAGGATAAAATATAGGAGAAAGCATAGGAGAAAGTATAGGATAAAATATAGGAGAAAGCATAGGAGAAAGTATAGAAAAAGTATCCAGAAGGTAGAGCAGAAAGTATAGAGAAAGTAGAGGGAAAAGCATAAGAGAAAATATGACAAATTAGTGGAGAAAATACGACAAAGTGAAAGCGTTCGTACCTCTTTGACTGTAACGTCCGTCTCCATGATAATACCGTCATCTGTATCCTCTTGAACGTAGTAATGACTGAAAGGAGCATGGGTAAAGGCGATGGGGTCCAGCGTTCCGGACTTTGTATTGTATCGTAGAAGGTAAGCACTCCAGCTCACGTATCGAAGATGATTCCTTGGAACGTTATGTACATCTTTGTAGGCCATACGAACTCGGAGGGTTTCCGAATGAGTGTCGGCTTCCAATGTCCAAGCTTGTTTGTCCCGGTCATAACATTGAACCGCCTGACTCACCATACTTCCTGTCACTGCTGGATTCAAGGGACACGGATTCGGACTCAACGTTACTTCACTTAATGTGTTGGCTGTGACCATCTCACAATGGATGTGCAAGAAATTCTGAGAAGCCCCCTACAAATAATTATACAAATATCCATTAGACATTCATTGGAATTACACATGCAGTATTAATCTCCTATTTCCCTACCCCACTAAATGCTTCCACCCCATTTACCAATCTCAATTCATTTCCTCCCATCAACTCAATGAATTCTTAACTGAATAAATTTACATTCACACACACATACATTATCTAGTAGAATGATCCCTTCCAGGAAATCATGATATAGTCATTCATAGGAAATTACTATTTTGCATTCAAGTCCCTTAAAATGCAATAACATTTTATCTGTTTTCTTCCAAGGAAACAACTCCTTTAATTTGTGTTTAAAATTCTCAAAGCGACATTTTCATTTATTGGTAAGCTCCAGTCTCCGCAGTGGTTCCAGTAATTTTTTTTATTTAGTAATTACTTTAATCTCTCCTCTGGTTGAATTTAACATCCAAAAATAACGTTCACATATATTTGCACATTTATATAGTGTTTTAGGCTTTACTAAAGTATACTAGGAAAGGCATGGAAGAAGTCTGAATAATTGTGAGGGTTTGACCCTGCCAGACTCAGGCAAGGATTGAAGGGAAGATAATGAGACCATCATCATTAACTGCTAACCTCGTAGATACTAATGGAATTACTCATTCGAGACCTAATCAAACATTTGATTTTCTTATCCTCCAGCTTTCCCACAAACTCTTTGCTTAACTCCCTACCCTATACCATTACCATGCTATAGGTTCAATGCCTACTACTACTTGGGTAATATATTGTGCAGTAAATAAAGCTCCAAGTGAGTCCAAGACTACCGCAACTTTCTCCTTGTCAAAACTTTCTCCGGGGAATTGCTCCTCTTTTACTACTTTCTCCTTCTGATGGGATGCGGGAAGGATTTATTCCACTACGTTTTAAGACCTTTTCAAGAGTCACAGTTTTGCCTATGGTAATGGATCCTCACATTATTTATCATGTAATGGTGCTTATGTATTTATGTGTAAAAAGTGTGAAAGAATGTGCCCTTTTTTTTAAAAAAAAGGTCTCTCTTTTGCAAGAGAAACTTAATTATTTGAGCGGTGCAAGGAAATGAAGTTAATACGGAAATAAACGGAGTTCTAATAAAAAAAAATATGATTTCCAAGTGTTGGATGCGTGTAATATTATAGGAAGGGACTAAGGAGCGGGGACTCGTTGTAATAAAAATTAATTACTGCCAGGCTTTACTCTATGAAAAATCCTCAACCACTTTCTCTCCCTTCTATCTTTCTCTAATAACTAAATATAACGTAAGAATATCTTGAGAATCTCAACTCCTCATGTCTCCTTGTTAGTGGATAAGTATGGAGAGGACTTTTTGGGTTGGGTACCAATTTAATTTTCTTCATTACAGACTTGTAAGCTCCTTTACTCCGCAGCCATTGAGTTCTCTCTAGTCATTATAATGTGTCTGCTCCTTCTTCCCCTCCATATAACGAGCATTAGAAGGGAATGGTAACAGCAAGGAGAAAATAAGAAGAGGGCTAAGTTTTTTGAGTGCTCCTCTCTTCCTTCTCTTTTTTTCAAAAATACACATTTTACTGGATGCTACGGATGGTTCTTGGTCTGGGAAGTTGTTAGTTCCATGAAAGAGGGAAAAAAGTCATTATGCATTCTAATTCTACCCATGAGTGGGACTGAGAGACTTAGTAAGCCTACGTTAGGTTTAATCTCTCCTTTCTCCGAGAGTAAAGGCTGAGGTGCCATTTTGAGGAAGTCAAGTATAGGCAATCTTTGTAGGATTAATTTATAAAGATGGTCGAGTTTTCTGGAGAAGAAAAAGAAGGAGGAGGAGAGAAAAAGACAAAAAAGAGAAAAACTGACAGGAATATGAATTATACCTGTAATAATGTCGTGGAAGTGGTAGGGAAAAAAAGTAGAAAAGACTTTTGAGTGTGAGGAGCATAACGGAAAGGAAGAGTGCAGTTGTCTTTTTAATTCCCTATGGAAGACAACGCTGTTGAATTTTTTTTTCTCTGTCACTTCCAAAACTTTCCCATTGATCCAATTGCCTTTTAATTTCCCTTCTCTCTCTAACTTGCTCAAGTACGAGCTGAGGTTAAGCAATGAACAAAAATGTAGTTGTAAAAGGGGGAGAGGGTGTCAAAAAAAGCAAGTACAATGTATCTATTCTATTTACTACAAATAGACACGTGGGAATAGAAAAAAGAGTCCCTCCTCATTCCAGTTGTCTGAGAGTTCTCAAGTAATATCAACGCCTTTCATGTACTTAAGGTGAAAGTCTAACATGTGTTGGAGGGAGACCATTTCCAATGGAAAGGACAACGTTGGGTTGGGATTTACAAGTTGTAGGAGAGACGACACGAACGCTGAGAAAGAGTTTCCACAAAAAACTGGGTGTAAAATGGAATTAAGAACATGGAAAAGAAATCAATTGAGTTATAGTGGCTAAATCTGCTGGAAAGGACTGGACGACGGGGCTTGTTTATCATGGTGGGCCAAAAAGAGAGAGAGAACAATGTATAAGGAATTGAGCCTTTTGTATTCTATTGTTATAGGTTTAAAGCCAAACAATGTCTTCAAAGATTGACATTCCTGGAAGGATTCAGCTGGTGGAAGTCAATTTTAAGGGGTTTTGTTTGCCTGGACAATACCTTTAATTCATTGTAGATGAAGGCTAATTTAATTTTTATTTTCAGGTATAGTCACAATACAAACCAAAAAACGTGCTTTTTAGTTTCTATTGATATAAAAGTATTTTGAGAATTCTTTGCGATTTCCAAAATATGAAGGGCGTGAGGTGATCAGGAGGAAGAGGAATGAGAGAAGGCAATGCAAAAAGGAATCAGAGGGAGAAATATAGACAACGTTGGCGAGAAAATAGGAGAGGTTTAGAGCAGGTGAGAGAAAAGAGTACATGAGAAGAAAATACGGAGAAATCACGGAGAGAATGAGAAAGTATGGAGAATGCAAGGAGAAAGTACGGAGAAAGCACGGTGAAAGTTTGGAGAAAGTATGGAAAAAGCAGGGGAAAGCAGGAGAAAGTATGAGTCGTAGAAAGAAAAGTCGTAGAAAGAGAGAAAGTAAGGGAAAGCCTGGAGGTGATAATAACGGGGAAACTTGAGAGGAGTGGAGGAAAGTGGAAAAAAGTATGAAAGACAGAGTTGAAAAGATTAAGAGAAAGCGTAGGAAAGGGGAATGGAAGAAAGTATGAAGAATAGAAATAAGAGGTATCATGAATGTAGTAACAAGATAATACGGATCGTCTCAAGCTAACAGGGACTTACGTGCCCAGGCTGAGTAAGACTAGGTAAGTGAGAGTAAACGAGAGAAAGAGAGAATTGGAAATATCTTGAACTTACCCTATGAACTAAGTCGGCTAATCGTATTCGAGGAGCCCACCCGTAGCTCTTTCCGTCAGTATCGGAAATGTCATCGAGGAGGCCGGAGTCAATACGTCTCTCACCCTCCCCCAACACCATGATGTAACGTACTCGACACTGATGGTCAAACCCCGTAAGACGATTGAGATAGACGACGAGCCGCTCTTCGGAAGAGTCCCTTCCATTAGGGAAAACTGCCACGTTCCAGTCAAAACCTCCGAAATTGAAGTAGATAGTTTCTAGCTTGAGATTATTGTTCCTTCCACTGGGACAATTCTTGTAAATATTACTTATGTAAGCAGAGTTGGGCATTCGGAGATCCACCTCGAAGATGGTCCGGATCGAGCTAATATGTAATTCTAGTTGGAATTCTCCATTACGGTCGGCAAAGTTCCGGGCATACAAGTCATGAACGGGGATGTATCTTCGGTTGCCTTGGGCCGGGCTATCATAGCTAAACTTGACTTGCTTCCCGCTGAACGTCTCATTCGCACTAAAGTGCTCCCGGTTGAGAAGTGTGAAGGAAAAATCCACGTAAACTCTCATCCCCTCCGACGGATTCCTCCAAACTAAGTACACACCCAGAACTTTCTCCGTTCGAGAAAATGTTATTGCCCATTTTTGGTAGCCATACATAAACTCTTTCGAGGTCACGTCCCGGTGCAAATCTCGTGTCACGGACTTTGTCACCACAAAAGTAAACACATGACTGTTCCCTCGATCCGGAAGCTTCGCAAAACGGTAGAGGAGCGACATGTCTTCGCATTCTATGAAATTCTTCCTTTCCCTTTCATAAAAATCTCACTCATCTGCAAAACCAAAAAACCCAACAATCAATCATAAATACAATTATAAAATACAATTTTTATAAAATTATTCCCCCCTAACTTTTTCTCTCATCCCCACAACATTCATTTGTAACAAAATGTATAAAAATGAGAGTACGTGCCAAAAGTATTAGAGAAACAATTTAGCTCTCTTACTCTTTCGTCTCTAACCAAGCAAAAGTTGAAAAATGAAATTTAAATGAGCTGTATTTAATAATTCGGAGGTAAAGCCAAAATTCATGACTTGTCCTACAAGATTGAGCTTCTCCCATACCAGAGTTCCATTTGAGAGAGGGAGAAATGAGCTGGGACTCATCTGTGCCTCACCACATTGTAAAACCACTTGCATTGCTAAATACGGAGGATACCAGAGGATTCCGAGTGTTGGAGACAATTAAGGAAAGGGAAAATAGAGCATTTTGAGGGAGCTGGAATAAATTGTGATAGGGGAAAACCAACTTATTTCACGCTTCACTTCTATCTTGTATTAACGTTTCCAATGGAAACGTTAAGGCTGTTTGGTTCGATGACAGGAGCAGTAGACGTTGGTGGTAGAGTTGTGGAGTACCGTACTGCTCTTGGCAGTAGTAGTAGCAAAAACCAAAAACTTATTGCTCATAATACATGTACATGCTAAATATGTACTACTCCACCAAATGTCTATGTCTAGGATATTAAAATGCATGTGTAGACAACCCGGCTGTAGCTTTTGGGATAAGTTTCTCACAAGAAGTTATACTTTTACCCTAACGTGTGAAACTTTTAAGCGGTTTCCAAATATTGCACTGCGGTATTCCTCTTAGCATGAAATTTAGGTATTCAGGTAGGACGGGTAGCATGGGAGTGGTTTATTAAACCTTGGAAATGCTACGACTGTTCTGTCGATGGGTAGGTCGTCGCTGTCCGTTTGAATAAAAAGAATTAAGTTTTAATTTCTCAGTGTACATAAAAAGAAGTACGTGTTTGGGAGTGTGCCATTTATTTTAATTGTAAATGTAAGCACATTTTTACCTTTTAAGGGTTTATATGAATGTACTTATTTTTTTGCGTTTGAGCTTTTTTTGTGTTTTTATGGAATTGTTTATTGGAATGTTATTTTTAAAAAGAAAAAAAAATATTTTGCGTCGCGCTAATTTTTCCCGTGTATAGAGTGGGACTGTGGGGCTCACACGCTTTGGCTTTTATTGCATAGGGAAATAAGCTTGAGTGATAATGTAATGTCCAATAAGAAGCGTCCTATTAATTCCACATGGAGACTTTCACTCTGGCATTTGTAAAAGTAAATTCTCTTGAATGTGATGCTCTTATGAAACACATGTGCTTCCCTTTACAGTTGGGTGAGACTAACCTAATTCCCCCACTCCTGTACATGTGTGTCTGGAATGTAATCCATGATATACAGATGTAGCCTATGCTAAAACGTGTACATGCTCAAGAATGGGTGCACTCCTGTCTCATCATTCTCTTTTGTATCCTTGCACACAATACAAATGGTAGATTGGAGGGGTGCATTTTATGTATTGACTCTGCCATTACCATGTGGAGAGGATCTCAGTGAGTGCATTGGAATGAACTTAGGATATGAATTCTAATGGGAAAATTCACTATATACTCTATGTAAATCATTGTCTAGGAACTTTCTCGTCTCACGTGACAAACTTATAGATGGGTACTTTCTCCGAATATTCCATTCTTTGTGTTTTTCTCATACCAAATAACGTACAATAGAATTTATGTGAAAAAGGAGAAAGCATGGAGTGTCTAAGAATAAGGACGGTTCACTTGGTTCTAAATGAAAATAATGAAAGTCAAATGAATCCAAATGACAGAGACAATTTTAAACTCATTTCTTCTCCCTTGTCCCACATTCCCTTTGAAATGAGTTGAATTTTATGGCATGGATTTTTGGGAGGAGTAGAACATTTTATTAAAAGTCATTTTCTTAAATACTATGTATTGATATATATGTATATTATAGAGGGATGCATATGGAAATGTGAGTGACTTTTGCGGAAGAGAAAATAAGTAGGTAAAAGTTGTATTGGAACATGTTCCAAACTCTTTTATTATTCTCATCATATAAGACGTTCAGCCAAACAAATGTAATTTTCCACAAGTTTCTTCAACTTTACCCATTGAAATGACTCTTTCCTCCTTGAAATTGTACAAGATAACATTTCCTCCACATACTTGGCTTAAATTACTATCTTCCTCAAGGCAATTCTCCTCACATGAGTTCAAGATATATCCCATACAATTTTTAAAAATTTAGTTTGAAAAATTTCAAATTTTTATCAAAATTTTTTTCTAATTTTTATCAAATTTTTTTTTCTAATTTTTATCAAAAATTTTTTCTAATTTTTATCAAATTTTTTTTCTAATTTTTATCAAAATTTTTTATAAGAAATTTTTAAAAATTGAGTTTGAAAATTTTTCACCTGCAATTTTTGAAATTTTCCCTCTTTAAATGTTTCAAATCCCAATGAAATTTTCAACTAAATTTCTTTTCAAATTTTTTTTATTTTGTGGGCAAAATAGCGTGTCAGTTTGTTCTTGCAATGTCCTAATGTATGTACATTTACTGTAATGCTGATTGGCCTGGATTCTTGAAGGAAAAAAATAGAGTGGTAGACGTTGAGAGATGGAAATTAGGTTGGGACTGCCTTTTTTTTAAACTTGAACCTAAAATGAACTTTTCCTATTGCACAGACAAAGTTAACACGTCCAAAAAAAGTCAATGAGCGGAGCATATAACGTGAGTGGGTAAGAACAATAGTATTAACTTTTGGCTTGGACTGGGAGGACGTGTCTAAGGTCGTGTGACTTCCTAGATGAGCCTTTTACTTTTAGATGAGAGAAGATTTAGAAGAAGCCTCATTGGAGGAAAGGGTGGACAGGGTTATTGCGGAAAATAAAAAGTCTCATGCTATTTTCTCTCGATTTTTTACACATTTAATTTTGCTCAGGAGAAATTTTCAACCTCTCTGACAGAGTCTTCACAGTATTTCATGTTAAGGGAAAGGATTTCTCTGACACCGTCCCTGTACCCAGACGAATGATACGGAAGGAAATCAAGTTTAACTATAAGACTTTCTCATAGCCCACAGTACGTTTTTCTCTCATAATAATTCTGGGGAGGAGAAAGACAAACCAAGAGATATTTTTGCTTAGAAAATTACTTGAGATTTTGAGCCTTGGTCGTATCCTATTCTAGAAATACAGTTCATTTCAGAGCTATATAGGATGAAAAGGAAGGAGCTAGTGAGAGAGAAAGTAAAAGAAGGAAGGAAAAACAATCCATGAAACGCTCCACGCGAAACGAAATGAAAGACAAAAGAAATATCTTCCCCCATTTTACTCCTTTATTTGTATGTATGTGTGTGTGTGTGTGTCTCCAACATGTGTGAAAGTGCTAGACATAAAGAGAGAAAGTCTCTGAGATGCCGAGGAAATGACAAAACTAACTGAATTCCTCAGCTGCCGACTGAGCCGGAGGCATGAGTCGAAATTCAATACATCCGGAACTGCTCAAACCAAAAGTTGCTTGAGGATTCAACAAGGAAATTCTTCCTCACCGAACAGAAAATCAACTGAGTAGGACAGAAAAAAATAGGAAAGGAAATGCAAAAAGGTAACCTACCCTCCAGACACATGACCATATGGACTCTCTGATCAAAAGAAAAATTGGATAAATCCCCCACTAATAAAATTACAACTCCAATGCTTTTCTACTATAAACTATGAGAGAAAATTGGGGGCTTTGGAACAGCAAAGGCTTTCCTCCTATATCGTCATATATAATACCAAGGATTCACAATATTTCATTCTTCTTTACTTTCTCATGACTTTCTCCATGTAATTATATACCTGCCACGTGCAACTATATTAAAATATAGAAATTTCTCTACAGACAAGACATAGGCTGTGGAACTTTCTCCATAGGCAAACCTTACCTTATAGAACTTTCTCCATGGGCAAATTATATGTTATGGAACTTTCTCTATCAATGAATCGTAGGTTACGGAACTTTCTCCATAGGCAAATCTTACCATATAGAACTTTCACCATAGGCAAATCTTACCTCATAGAAATTTCTCCATAGGTAAATCTTATGTTATGGAACTTTCTCTATGGACTAGCTTTTGGCTTTGGAACTTTCTCTACACATAAAATCATAGACCATATAACTTTCCCTACAGAAAAATCGCAAAGGCTGAAGTAAGACAAAATAGGAAAGCTCTGAGGCTTGAAATCCTCGTATAACGTTAAGGGAGAAAATGGGATAGAGAATTACCAGGAGAAAGTATATCGCTGGAAGGGAATAATTTAACATTGAAATTTTCCACACTTTTTTCTACCTGCTCGTCTTCGGCTCAACCGTGGGAGTGATTCATAGAGATGTGTCAAACAAGTCGATTATTAGGTAGAACTCGCATGGGATATATTATAAGAAACATGGTCTCCTCCGAGATAAATTGAGGAATGAAGACTCAAGCCTATAATAGCCATAGATGAGCCATCTTTCACTCCACCGTTTTCTTTCACTAGTTCAGCCTCCTCCCTTGCTACCTCATCATTCCTGTATCTATCTGCAATCATTATCCCTTACATCTGAGGCTTTTACTTCCCTCAAAGTTGACTTGGTGGGGATGCTGGAATGTGGGAAAAAATTCAAGTAGTAGATATATTTATGAGATATAGGAAAATGGTGTTTAATATTATACCTATATACTACATAAGGGTCTAGAGTAAATAGTATCGGTAGGGGGGAAAAGTGTTGGGGGAGAAAGTGCTCCTGACCTATTTCATTAGGTTTTCGGTGAAATTCTATATAGAGCTAAGGACGTACATAATATGGAATACACGTACAGGCGGCGGAGGAACTAGGGAACAACAAAAGGAGGAAAAAGCTTGGTGTTTCGCAAACCCTCATATTTCTCTTCCCGTTTCGTAACGTTCACTTGTAAATTTTAGAAGAGAATTTCCTCTCTTCCAACAAGATAAAACACTCGCTCGTATGTACAACTCTTCTTTTTCGTCTTCTCCTCCTCCTCCTTTCCTTATTGTGTGGAAGAAGAGCACTTTCGGGAGAAACCCCTAGAGTAAAAAAATCCTAGAGTTAGAACTCCCATGACTTGAGTTTATCCTTTAACAGTGCTGTACGTTGTGTGAGAAATTCTCAACCTCATTTCGATAACTAGTGGATAGGGTTAATAGACAAGAGCTCTTATATTCTCTTCTTCAAGCTTGTATAGGTAAGTCAAGAGTGTAGTGAGAGAGAGAGAGAGCTCCTCATTCCTGTTAGGGGCAAGTAAAGGTAAGAATGGGATATTCTTGTTGCTTCCTCTCTCTCTCTCTCTCTCTTCCATCTATTTACACACGAGCTCCCGTCAGTATAGATTCCTCCTGGGGAGATTCTTTTAAGTAAAGGTTGCTCCAGTTCCCTATAGCTGGGTTCACTAACTTCTTGCAATACAAGGCACGAAAGGACAGAGGAGTCGAGTACAAAAGGAGCTAGAAACTTGCACACATTGACCATGAGGACACATGCAAGTATAAGTGATCTCATCATAATATTAAAATTATTTCCCCTATTATTTCCTTCCCCTGTCTCCCCTTCATCTTTATTCAACTGGTAACCCGCTTTTTATTTTTCACCATTTTATTTCCCTGCGTTTCCCTCTAATTATTTCAAATAATTTTCAATTTACAAAAACTTGCAAATTTTTATTGCAAAATTCACCAAAGTACTTCACAAATTAACTCAAAATTAAAAAAACAATTGTCTATTTTTCATGCTATTTTCCCACGTGCAAATTATTAAGAGCTTGGAAAAAAATTAATGCTAAATTTTGTAAAGCGAATAGTGCTATATTGTAGTATTTTAAACGTGTGTTTTTAGCTTGGTAAAATTAATCTTTACGATGCGATGTAGGGATGAATTTGTGGGGGTGGATAACTTGTGTGATAAGGAAAGTGTACCCGTTTGGTAAGCGGGCGGTTCCGCTTGAGATACTCAACGCCAAACATGAAAGGAAGAAGAAGTTATATTCAAAAGTGTGACAGGGTTAGAGACAGAAGCTATGTCAACGCTTGGAACCGTCTTCAAAGTTGCTTTAGTCATGGATGAGAATCTGACTTTGCTCTCTAAGTACTCTCCCTCTCCCATGTTTCCACTCTTTCCTGACTTGGCTCTGAAACTTCTTTCCCGGAAAGTAGATCTACATGTAGAGACATATTGAAAAGTGTGGAACTCTATTTTACCTTGGTTTCAAATACCACCTCTAATAGTAGAGTATGGCATAGTAGTTATATGTGTAGGATGATGTATATTTTAAAATGATTAAGATTCATGTATAATTGGAGCTAATGCATATCTCTCCCCCTTTATTTGATTTAGCCTTAGAAGATGATGGGAAAGTTGGAAGACTTTGTAAACAAATGATCATTAATTTTTAGCCGCGTAAATATTTAAGGTAAACAGGAGGAGAGTGCAAATGTTTGAAGAAATATTATTAGTAAATTTTCTATTATTTATGTATGTTTTTATGAATATTTTAACAGACTGACCTTCATTACACTACACTCTTAGCCCTTTATTGTGTGTACTGCTTTGGAAAGGGAAGTTGGGTGGAAGGGATAAAATATATTTTCATTCTGTGAAATAATATTGAGAATCAAGTTGAGGAATTTGTAGGAAACATGTAAGTTATGTAAGATTTTAAGGGAAAGCGGCTTTTGATGCATCAGTGCTTTAGAAGCTTTGTGGTTGTGGGTTGAGAGGGGGAAAATGTTATCATAGAAAATAGATAGGATCTGAGGGCGAGAATATGCATGGGATTTGCCTATATGAAAAAAGAGCTGAAATATATGGGAATTTTTTTCCTATTGAAAAACACGTGTTCAAAAAAAATCCTAGGGATTTCTTTTGAATATTTGGAAATAAACTGTTGTCGTTGAATTCATGTGGAGGTTCTTATAAGGTATGAAGTATCCCAAAGTTTGCAGTTTCCTCTAAATCGCATTGGGAAGTGGACCATAGGTGGAATTGTATTGACAGACTCCCTATGTAATAATAGAGTCCAGAGAGCTTTACTGTCAAAAGTATTTCCCCTCCAAGCATTTTCACTGCCAACTTTTCTCTCTCTCTCTCTCTCTCTCTCTCTCTCTCTCTTATTTCCCAACACAAACCAGGAAAAGTTGGAGTAATCCTAAAGAGCTACATAGTCACAAATGTATTTTCTATGCAAAAAAAAACATTTCCCTTTTTCAGTCTAACAAAATCAGTTGAGATCCTCAGTACTTTTTTCCACACGCTCCTTTATCAAAAATTGAGAAGGGGATGGAACTTTTTTTAAATAAAACTTCTTAGAAAATCCCAACTATACTTTCAACATATTATGAGGTTGAGCTTGAAAAGTCTAACAATAGAAAATAATTTCCATCCTACGAAAATTCAATTCATAAATTTATTAACCCGCTATTTCCTCATTCGTCTCTGGGAAAACTCCTTTCTCTGTGGATAATTGAATTTGTATAAAAATAATGAATGTACCTTCCTTGTGTAGCACGTGCCCTTTTGTGAAATTTTACATACACATTTTACATAGGAAAAAGTTTTTTTTTGAAAAAAATTTTAAGGCTAAATTTGCTGATAGAAAAAGAGAAAGTAGGGTGAGGAGGAAGAAGAATGGGGAAATAAATTCTAATGAGGATAATTTTTTCCAAATAGCTATTAATAGGGCGTGGAAAAGTCAATTCTCAAATGCCTTTTAGTTTAAGATTGGGAAAATGATTTTTGAAGCAACTTTCTCGGTAACTTTCTCCACAGGATATTCTCAGACCTTATGGAATTTTCTCCCCAATCCTATTTATAGTCATAGTCTCCTATGATTATTTGTACGGGTAAATCCTTTAGTTAAGAAAAGTGTACACATTTGAAGGCTAAGCTTTTGCTGGAGAAAGTCATTTTGTTATCTAAAGTTGTTCAAGAAAATTAAGGAGAAAATATTTTCTAAAAAAACCTTTCAAAATTTATTTTCCCTTATAATTTCATACCTTATGTATTCAATGGTTATCCCAGGACTATCCTGAACCTCAAAACCTCCCCTGAAAGTAAAGATGGCTTGAGGGAGAAAGCATTTTGAGGAGATAAATTTTTATCGCTCTAATGTTGAAGAGCTGTTGACACACTATCCCTACATACATAGAAACATAATCCAGCGGAGGTAAATTGAATATTGGAAAGGCAGAGAAAAGAACCTTTCGCCTCCTCCCGTATTTCTTTCTCCCATTGCAATCAAAATGGTTTTTATGAGGCGGATAATTTGCCTTACAGAGGCAATTCTCCTTCTCCATCTCTCCTCCTCCCCCTTCTCTTTTCCTCACTACAGTTTTTTTTCTTCCCATACATTTCCTTCTTCCTTGAGTTGACAATGTAAAGGCTATAATATTTCAATTGAATTATCATCCTCTTCCTCCTACGTACTTTCTCTCTCTTTCTCTCTCTCTCCCCGCTTTTTTCATAGTCAAAGTCAAAGAGTGAGAAAATTGAGCTCATTTTTCATAACAACACAAATCGTCCTTGGAATTTCCTCACTCCTCAACAAAGTTAACATTCAAGAGTCATAACTTGTTCGTCGTTGTAGTAGGTGAAAGCCAAACTAAATTGCCAATGTAGCAACTCTCCTTTTTTACTCAGAAAAAAATCTCATTTCTTTTTTTCCAGTCAAATGGCGCATGTACTGAGAGAAAAAAACCATGTTCCAAGAAAAATTGTACCATCAAAAAAAATTCACAATATATAAAAAAAACAAACTTTCTCCTTGCTTTCACCATCCCTTCCTTGTATGCTCTAGAAAATCAAATCCTATGTTGTAACAGGAATTTATACAAGCTTTCACTCATTTTCTTCCACTTTTTAAGGAGGTTTGAAAATTGAAAGATTTTCCTTCTTTTCACTTCCAATTTTTTCCTACACCCTGAGAACTAAACGGAATGGAAAAAACATTTTTGGAGAAATGTCCAGTAATTAATTCCTTCCAATTTTACTCCATTTTCCGATCCACTAGTCTCAATAATTTATAATAATAATTACAATTTGCTTCCAAACCACTTGAAAATTTAACCCCCTCCTTCTTTTCATTTTATTAAGGGGCAGAAGGAAAACAAGTTGTTACAAAATGGAAAGGAAAGTATGGGAAGAACGAGCTTGTTTTAAAGTCGTAGATTCCTTGGAATTCATCTCCAGCCACGCAAACACATTTCCTCACACGCTGGGGAAATGTCTTAAGGTGTTGGAGACATATTGAGGTTGTTTTCTCCAACCAATGTTTTCCAAGGGATTTAAATTGGATTAAAACAAGCTACACCACCACAAAGATTAGAATACAACTTCCCTCCTCTCTCAAAACAACCTCCCAGATGATTGTTTATCTTGATCCAGTAACGCTTCTTCTCTGCCTATACAAATACTTGTAAATTTACACTCAACTTTCCTATAGACTTGTACTCCCTTCCCTTTACATACAAATACATATAAATTATTTACACACAAGTATCTACTTATGCTTGAATTGCTCCTACTTACTCTGTTACTCCTCCTCCGTATATATAGCCAAGGCTCGAGCCTGTACCTACAAACAACTTTAAACTACACAAAGGTGATAACAAGGTGAAGGAGAAAGTTGAGTGTGTGCAAATTCATTGACATGGAATTTTTTCCTTCTAGAGGAAATGGAAAGAATGCAAACGGCAAGTCAAATGAAAGTTTTTAGCTCCTTAAAAGCACCTAACCTTTTCTAATATGTTGTAGGTATAGGAAGGATAGCTAGCCTTTTAAATTTATATACATAGAAAACATCACTGGGAGAAAGTTTGTTTCTAATGGAAAACTTATGTAAGGAAAAAGGCGGAGTTTCAATTTTGGAAAGAGTAGATTCTCACATGTTCTTGCTAAGTTTTCTCCAGTCCCAACATCAACTTACTTGAAAATACAATATTATAAGTGCAGGCAGGAGTCTCATCTAAAACATAAATAGCAGAGGTGGGTATACACGAGGGAAGGAGTAAAAGAGAGAGAGAAAGTCTAGGAGTCCCCAAAATAAGCCCACAGACACACGTACACTGTATGAGTTTCCTTGCATGAGCCAGGAGAAAGAGAGAGAGAGAGAGAAAGTGAGGTGAGAGTGAGACATGAGAGAAGGGGGAAGTATTGATCTGATCCTGTTTTATCCTATCTATTCTTTACTTCACTGCAGAGTCCGTCCATTCCCTCGCCTTTAACTCTCAAGTAAGTCAAACAGAGAGAGAGAGAGAGAGATGGAGAGAAATAGAAAAAATAGGGAAGTGCTAAGGTAGAACAAGAAATACAATGAGAGGAAGTGAAAGTAGGGAATAAATATCTTTCCTCCCTGTTAAAAAACAAGATGGAAAAAGTATATAGAGAAATGGGAGGCTATGAAGGATCCTCAATACGTGTTTTTTTGTTCATAGCACTTTATATTGTAAAGGTTGAAATGGATCAAGAAAGACATGTAGGAATTGTAATGTCTCTTTGCTCCCATGTTTTCTCCTCCTCATCTCTCCTTCTCCTCCTCCTTCTTTTTTCTTTATAATACTAACTCCTCAAGCAATCTAACATCCTCTTGAATGTCAGAGATGGACAAGAGTTTAGGAGAGAGAAAGTGAGAGAGAGAGAGGAAAAAAGAGAAAGGAAGAGAAAGTAGAGAGAGAGAGAGAGAAAATGTGTGTGAATATTTGTCATATGTTTTTTTCTCACCCAAACACCAAAAGATTTTTTTTATCGCATTAACTTCACACTCTTTTCTCTCTCTCCTACCTTTTTTCTCCCACCTTTCACAATATTTTCTCCTTCAAGCTCTGTCTCTCTTGAAGAAACTCATGGAGATTATACATACATGAAAAAACAGAGGCTTGCAAATAAACCTTTTCACAGTAGAGCTCATCTCCTAATCTAAACTTGCTATTTCCTTTTCCCCACTGACGTCTCCATTTGCATCCGAGGTATAATTATTTATGTACGCTTCAAGACATAATCATGTTTCCGAAAGACAGCACAAACATAATGCAAGTTTTTTTTTCTGTGGGAAGTAATATTATTTTTTAGCATGCTATGTTCTACACATATATACCCAGAGAAAAAAAACTACGCCATTACTGTTCATAAGCTTGAAGCTTGACAATGATGGCTTACGGTATTACTGGAATCCCTTGTGACTTCAAACCTTATTTGGATATAAAATGATTGAGATAGGGAAATTCAGAGAGACGTGTCAATTTCAAGAGTTTCCTTCATTCCTCTGAATTTTGCTAGAGGATATGTGATACTTTGCGGAAGAGAAAGAGAGAAAAAAATGACTAAATTCATGCATCATGTCAGGAGTAATGATATATATTTTTTTTTATTTCATAGAAGTGAAAAAAAAGTTTGGTAGAAAAAACAAGTGAGAGGAGTGAGAAAATGTTGTTCCAAGAAAAAAGTGTTGGTAGAAATAAGTTGGGGATAAGGAGGGAGAGAAAGTCCCTGTTAGATATTCTTGGTATTAAAAAAACCCCGGTTCACCTGAGAACATTTCCATTGAAGGAATTCCCTGGGATTTAAGCTCTTACGTGTACAGCTCTTATGTATATAGTTGGGATAGAAAGGATTTTTAGTAGCTTTACAGTACACATGTATAGTTATATTTTGTTATGGAATCCTTACATAAATATAGGCTCTTTCAGGAGAAAGTTCTATGGAGAAAGGCATATAGGAATGGAAGGATAAGAAAAATGTATTTGCTTTTGCTAAGTCAAACACGGCAATTCCCGACGTCTTCTTGAGTATTGCTAAGCTAGAGCGATCAGAAGTTGAGCTCAACTTAAATATTGAATTCCTCCGACTTTATACACTTTTTTCTAGCTTAAGGAAAATATGAATGTGTGTGTATGTGTTTGTATGCATGAGGAAAGGAGAGAGAGAGAGAGAATCCTCCAAGTCTTGTGTAAAGACAGGGACGAGGATGGTATAGATTGAATGCGGGGATAGATTTTATCAATTTTATGACAGTCGAATATTGAGCATTCCCTCGTGTTTTCTTATGGAAGACAGGACTTTTCAAGCTTCTCTCTCTCTCTCTCCAACGCACTAGTGTCAAATATTACTCGGAACAACATTTTCCTCCTAGTAGAACAAGGCTACAGGGAAATTCTTCAAATCCATATTAAAACAACATTATTACTACTACAACGCTACACCCAAAACACCTAGAAAATACATACTATTTTTCACTACATATGCATTTACATATAAAGGACGTGTAAAGACTCCAGCCTACAATTAGTTATGCATAACTTCATTATTTACACGTCAATGGCTTCCCTAAACACAATAACACATAAAAACACTCCTCGGATTTCCATTCTCATGGTAAATACGTAAACACCTAGTGTACCCACGTATACGTTCAAACATATATGAGTTGTAGGGGGGATTCATATAGAAAATAAGTAGGGTAGAAAAAAATAACCTGATGCTTCCCAAAGGGAAGCGGACGAGCGTAAATTACTTTGTATAATGCATTATTTCCAAGACTAGAGCAACCTCAAATGGGGAAAAATGTCTCCCCAGCCTTTCCCCTTTTCTCTCTCCCAAAGCTTTTCTCTCTCCCCCATCCTCTTTTTACTAGATTACTTTTAATACAGGTAATTCACTTACATAGAAATCCCTCCTATACTCATTCCCCTCCCTATGAACTTCTTGTCCCATTAATGTAGGGGATAATAGCTCTATATTTTCTCTCTTACAAAGTTACATAGTATTTTATGCAGAGAGTAGGTAGAGCTCTTCTAATTGAATATTCTCATCAATGACAGATAAAATCTTTTTCCTACACAAAATCATTATTTAGGATGAAAGGAGGGGAAAAAGCAGCGTGATTTAGAAATTTTGGAGATTTTGATGTAATTTTATCTATAATTTAACTAAAGCTTGTTCCTTCAAGTGCTTTCTAATAATTACAAACACTTTGTAATAATTTATGGGAAGAGGAAATTAAATGTGGGTGATATTATTTATTGATGATAATCATAGTTCTAATGATGTTTACTAGGGAGGGAGGGATAGTAAATAGTGAAAGCACCATGTGTATTATATTCAAGGGAAAGCTACAGAGTACTGGTCGGATCAAATGTGAGAAGTCAAAGTGACATAAATTCAATATGGACAGAGGACCGATAAGAAGGAGCGGTTTTATCTCTCTCTCTCTCTCTCTCCTGGTTTTTTTATTATAAGTGAAAGTTTATTTTAGCTGAGAAAGGTACAAGGGAGTTTGTATATAATTACATGGGTAATTATATACCTATAGGAGGAGGGAGGTTTATTGCTATGAAGATAAATTGCAGACTAATTTTCTTGTAGGTAGAGGAGAACACTAATGCAAAATACTACCTCTGTATTTATTATATGGGTTAAAACGTGCTCAATGTGCATTAGAAAAGCCACCGTCAAAGGAAGGCTTTGGAACACAACACACTAGAGTATAGAAATAAGTGTAAGGTAGGGATTTCCCATATATGTAAAATCAGCTATATATGTCATCCCTATAGAATATTTTGATAGTTTATAGGTGTGTTTTATAGTTACGAGGGAAATTCATTGATAAACTTTAATCTCCAGACCCAACTCCCACTCCTTCAAGATTTCCAGCAAGGCCAGCTGTTTTGGGTAATAAATTATCTTGAAGCTGACTTTGATAAATTCCTGTAGCTTCTCCTTTGATTACTTCAATTTCCTATGATGGATGCTTAGCCATCATTACTAGTCCACAATACGTCAGAAGCAGTTTTTTTCCCCTATCCAAACTATACAAACTACAGGAAAAAATACTATTTACCCCCGAAATTACCTGTAGATCATCATAAATTATTGTTTTTGCTAGAGAAAATAATGTTAGGGGAGGTTTTCCCTATAGTTTATATCGATTCTCATTTGTAATGGATCTGCTGGTGGGATGTAATATGAGAGAGAGAGGAGGGAAGAGAAAGTGGACTTGAAATTTACCAGAGAGCTTGTACCTGGAAAATGTATGCAATTTATACAGAAAGAGAGAGAGAGAGAGATTCCTTTCAAGGAATCCTTCCTTTTACATTTCTCTCTATAACGTTCCTTTTAATTTGCTAACATCACACAACTTTAGCTCCTTCCACGAGAAAATAGAATTCTATATGTCTCCGCCTATATATATCTACATTATGTATACGTATTTTACTCTTAAGCCAGGAAGGCATAGTTGGGAAAGTTGATGCGGAGAGCTATCAGATTTATTCCCAACTTTGGTTTCATTTTGGCTTGGAAAAATGAGAAGGTATTGTAACACCTAATTAGTTGGAGTGCAGGTTTGTGCACTTTCTCCAAAAATCTCCTCTTCTCCTCTTACAGGTGCTTGAAATTAGTTGGGAAAGTCTTCTTTTCAAAGGGGAATACACTAAGAACTTGGCTAATATACGCATTATATAAATATTATATATATAAATTTGTAAAATAGTTTTCATAATATGACGAAAGCTTTGCCCAAACTTTCTGTTTTGACGTTTTGTGGAAAATAATTTGAAAGAAAGTACTCCTTTCTACATTGAAATATTTTATGCATAGGAAGAAAGGAGGATAAAATGTGGGAGAAAGTTGCATTGAAATAATTTTCAAAGTAAGGTAATTTGTTCAATTACGTATTGTGTGTGTGTGTGTGTGTGTGAGGATTGAAAAGAAAAGGTTTAAGGTTTTCGCACTGACTCAGAAATCCTCATGCTCTCTCCTGTGTTGAAAAAAACAGACAAAAGAGAAAGTTTTTTTAAGCCAGAGTTTGAAATGATACACGTGCGTTTCCCAGGAAGCCCTGTGGAGAGGGAAGCTTAAAAGAGTGAGAAAAAGTGAAACTTCCCATGGCTTTGCTCATCTTATGAAATACTCGCCTTTTTTCCACCATTAGATAAAGGGAGCATTAATTACTGGATTATTTAAGGAGGGTGAAAGCGTCTGATTCTTTAATATTGTTTTTTGATCCGACTCCTCCCACACTTTTACTCTCACTCTCTTTTGTTACTCCATTTACTTGATATGATAAAAAAAATCTTCTCTATATAGTTAGTAGAGCCTCACTTATGTAAGAAATTACATATATAAGAGAAAGCTAGAAATATTCTATCGGGCGTAGCAACAAGTTCCGTTTGGACAAGATTTACTCTCTCCTTAATCTGTGACTGGAACAGATTTCTTTTCTAAGGATTTCCTTGGCTTCCTCCTAGCTAACGTTCAAGTCCACTATAGAAGTATATTGTAGAATCAGACCAAGCATAACCACACCCTTTCCATATGAAAAGTATGTGTTGTAAATAGTCAGGTTAAACTTAAAGCTACTTATTTGAAGAAGCTCATGCCTTTTTCTCTATGTAGGTCGTATGTATAAAAACAATGTTTTAGTTAGCTCCTCGTGTAAAGTTAGGAACATAACTCGGGATTGGCTCTGACCTCAAATGGTAAATGGCATATAAACTCATATATTAAATTGACTTTATTATTCTCTAAGGCTATACACATGTATCCACCACACTACTGTAGCCATATGAGTATCTACTACATGACTCCTACCTTTGACCATGCATAGCCCAAACGACGATCGAGCTTTGTTCACTAATCTTAGTCAACTGAGAACAATGATCATTAAATCACATGTTTGATTCCACTTCTCCTGAAACAGTTGAAACGGATGAGTGGATCGAGCAAATGTCACATGAACCTTTATGTATCTACGCTAAGCTTTTAGATGGCCAACCCAATCTTACACATAGAGTAATTTACCCGCTCTAGCTCATAGCAATAGCTTATAGCAATAGCTTCTAGCTATGTTCTTCCCTAAAGCCAATTACTGGCCTTACCAAGGCAGTATGTAGTGATAATTCTGAGAGTAATACAATTCTTGAAAAAGGGTCGTGCATAAGAGAATTCTTTGTATCCCGAGCGATGACAACATTAATTCCTATAGCAATCAGTATACGTGTAGCTTTTGTAGAGAAGAAAAACTTGGACTTGATTCAGTCGACATGGAATATCTAATGGAAATCTTGTGTTTGTAGCTGGAAGGGAAAGAAGAAAAGAAAGTAGGGAAAATGTCTGGGACTAATTTGTCGATTGGGTCGATCTTGAGCTTCTTCTTCTTCCTTATATAGTAGAAAAGAAGAGAAATGTGGGTTAAGTTTGTCCAGGATGAAATTCAATGTATGTAAAATGTTAGTGAAGGAAGAGAGAGAGAGAGAGGAAGGATTGTGTGGAGAAAAGTACTATAAAAGGTGAAAGAATAAGAGGATTCCGGATTTGGAAATATTTGAGAGGAGTGAAAGGAGTGAAAGTAATCAAGACAGTCAAATTGCTTGTACTATGGAATAAGGCTCTAGTAAATATACGTGTGTATAAGGATTGGAGGAGTACAACAAGTAAGAGAGAGAGAGAGAGAGAGAGAGTTGATTCTGAAGGTATGCTCTGAAGGATATGTGCGTATAATACTTGGAAGGGAGAAAGTCAAAAGGAGGGATAATATTGGGCGATAATGCTTGTTGACATGGCGCCTACAAGTGAAAGCTTATTCTTTCAAATCGCTCCTTGTCTTTTTTTGTCTCCCTAAACTTTCACGTTACATTCCATCCAGAGAGAAGAGATTGCTCTTCTCCCTTTCACGCTTTCCCCAGCTCTCAATCTCACATTCATGTTTGCAATACACTCCAAAACATGAGGCTCAAGATTCAATAGATTTCTAGTCAAATATGGTAAACTATTTACTTAGAGCTATTACGAGAGAGCTCAGGAGTTTTGCTATTGTAGGCATGTGTGAAGAAGAGGAGGAAGAAGAAGAAGAAGAAGAAGGGGAAGATTACAGTCAAAAATGGAGCAAAGGAATAATGCGGTATTTTCGAGGGTTCACTATACCTTTTTTTCTTTTTTACTATGGAAGACTTTAGAAATTCATAAGGGATTTGGCAATCGCATCTTTTATCAAGCGAAGAAAAAAACGGGATCCTATGTAACGCACCATATCAATCAATATATGTAGTTCCTTCCCTCTGAGACCTGAACCCACATAATATGGAGCTCAAATGTTGAGGGAAGTCTTCTTCTTCTTCTTCTTCTTATCCTACGTAAGATTTACTAATTCACCTGGGTCCATATCCTCTCGGTTTCATAATATACTTTACATACAAATACAAGAGAGACTTCCCCTTATATCTATACACACTACAAGCTAACCCATCAAGTCTAAAAGGTTAATTCCCTCCTGTTCCATTTTCTTCCACAGCTGCGAAACGCCCTACTCCTTGCCAAAATATAGAGACAAAGTTTGATACGGGATAATTTATTGTCCCCCAAAACCATCCTTCCCCTTGTCTCCCTAATAGTAATAATAATAATTATTTGAGAAATATATTACAAACTACTTTTTCTTATCACTCGGAAATTTCCCTTCCTCTTGGTAGAAGGAGGAAGGATTAATTATTGTAGAAATTACAATGACAGGAACTTCTCCCACGGTTTTTCTTATACAATAACTTTTGAAAATGTTCAATTTCATTGAAGAGAAAGTAGGGAAAGTTGCTCGTAGAGAGTGAAAGCATTTTAAATTTATTAAATTTAGTAAATGGATTCTTGACAAGACTTTCTTCCCTCAAGGGAAGAAGAAGGTCATAAATGCTTCCTTGCTCAAAAATATGTAGATTTTTATCAAACACAAGAAATTCTTACTTGAAAATCCAAATGAGCTGGGGTGTTGCTGAATCAATATAAGAGAAAATAAGCTTGTGGAAATTAGAAGGACTTGTTGGAGCAGAAGGTCTCAGCCACATTTCACGTCTAAGCTCTCATGTAGAAATCAAAATGAGATTTTCTGTATTGGCAAGGAATTTGAATCTTAGAGATAAGTAGGGGAGAGGAAGGATATGGAAAAAGAGAAGAAAATTCCAACTGGCACCTTACAAGCTTTCTCCATTTAAATTGTTTATGATTAACATAATAAGACGATTTATATGTTCACGGAGAAATATCCAGATTTGAGACAATTATATGATAATTTATTTTTAGAAAAAAGACAAAAACATTTTACTTTTTTTTAATTTATTTTTTTAAGGGTTTTAGTACCTACACACGAGAATACAATGGATTTTGGTATGGGAAAAAATCAGGGTAAGGAAATAAAATACTACAAGGGATAAAATGAGAAACTTGTTTAGGAAAAGTTGATCCACTTGAAAATGCAATGGTTAGGGGGGAAAGAGCTAATTTGAAGAAAAAACCACAATTTTGACCCGGCCATGGTGGAAGTACCGCAAAGGAACGTTATATTTTGGAATTGCTATAGATAGGGGAAAAATATGTTGACATTCTCATGTCCTCCTATGAGCATATAGTAATGGTTATAGTAAGGGAAAATGGATAGGGAGAGAGCCTGAGGGAAACTTTAGGGTTCTTCCCTGATCTCATAATTTCTGGGAAAACCTCTGTTTGGACGATTGCCCACACATGTTGGACACTTTCCCTACTCACTTGACACTTTTACATGAACCAACACCTTTTTGTTTCTCTTATGTGGTTCGTACCTTGTAGAGTGTCCAACCTTTTGAATATACTTCCCAAATACTTTATCCTCTTTTTTTCTCCGCAGTGGATCTGTTCTATTAAATTGTTCCACATTCCTCCTCCTCTCCCCGCTTTCCCCTCGCTTTCTTTAAATGGACCTTTTTTTCTTATAGGAAGGACCATAAAAATCTACAACAACTATTTACAACCAAGAATTCCATCAATTTCAACAACTTTCTCCAACTTTCTTTTATCAACACTCCTGGCGGAAAGAAAATCTATAGTGGAGGAAGAAATCCCATAAGAAAGAACCTTTATTTGGAGAGAAGTTCTATTTCCAATAAGAATTTTTTCTCCCAACATTCAAATCTATTATTTTTATAATACAAGATTATTACGCATCATGTCTATTATATCATTCTTTATGAACAATAATAGCGTATGGTATATTCAATTGGAAAAACTTATTGTGCTTTTACTCACTCACTTTCTTTCTCTCTCTCTCTCTCTCGCTCTCTCTCCTCATAAAATTGTTTCGTACTACTCCGGTTTCTTTTTTTTTTCTCTCTCTCTCTCTCAGTGGCTTCATCTATTTCCCGGCTCTATGAAAAGGCTCAAGAAACTCTACTCAGTTCACCATTTTTTGCATTTTCTCAAATCTTGTAGGAAAAAAAATTCTCAAGGAGAAAATGTTCAACAAATTACATATTTAGGAAAATAGCCGGAATTCATTTCGCCCAAAGTAACAGAGTAAAAAATGAGGTGACATGTTCAAAAGGGCTCAGAAACAAATCGGCGAATGTTCATAATTCTTAGAAAAAACTTTGAATGTTACTCTTTACGTATCTTTTCTTACAATGACCTTGGCATGTTTGGAAACACGACACTAAAATTTCCCATAGTAAAGAAATAATGTTGTCCCAATAACGAATTTTGGGGTGCCTCCATGATAACATAGCTATGCTATTCCTCCTCTCATCCTTTAAAATCCTCTAGAACGGACTTATTCCATTTTGTTTCTGAAGCCCCCACACGAAAGGGCTTTGTGAGAATAAAAAAAAGAAAACAATGACTATAAAATATGTTGGTACTTTAGAGAAGGGAAATAATGTAGGGGTAAATTTATTGGATAAAATGTGTTATGTTTAGAGAAAGTGCTTGTGAATTTTTCGAGGGAAAGCTTGGAAAATCTTAAAGGGTAAAGGAATATATATGGCTGCCTAAAAAATAAGGCACAATATTCCCACCACCCTGTCAATATTTCCGATGAAGGAAGATTCCCCTTGAACCACATTCCGGGTGTTAATGACTACTGTGTGGAAAGGATTTTCCAGGGAAGGGAAATAAGCCCGGATTTCTATCTCAACTACAAATGTGAATTTCTTCAGATTCTGATAAAGGAGTGGTACATTTCCTTATGGAACCCTATATCTTCGGATTTCCTAGTATGTACATATACGCTCACATTTGGAGATATGCAAGGTGATTGTAGATTGTAGTCCTAAATCTATGGTCACATTATGTTGAGAGTGATAAACTCAATATACTCTCAGGCTATAAGTTACATACATTGGTAATGGGAGAAAGTTGGTGGACTGTCAAGGAGTGTGCAGATGTTGAGCTGCGGAGGAGTGCCTTTTGGTAATAAGAGAGAAGCGAAAGAAATGATAACCTCAGCCAATTTCCTTATTTCCTTTGGAATGAGATAGATCTCTTGCCAAATTGAGGACTAATACTAAAAAACTAAATTGATTTATTTGTCAAAACCAGAACGAAAAAAAAAAATGAAAAAGTGGGAATCACTTTTTTGTAAAACAAATTTCCCCTCTTTTGACTTTCCCTTGAATTTACACAAGGGAAAGGTAGTAACTTTTCAACTGGAAAATGATTCAAGGTGTGTGTACATAGAGAAAAAGACTATAGCTTAACTAAGAGACATGTACATAAATCCATAGGGAGGATAATTTTTTTGGTGAAAGTAAGGATCATATGGTGCATATAAAATAACATGAATTTCCCCTGAATTTGATGGGACATCTCCTTGAGGTTTTCTCTCTCTCTCTCTCTCTTTTCCCTTCCCTTCCTCACGACCTTTATTTTGCTTGAAAGATAGGATAGTCTAGTATTTGGGTTATAGAGAAATTGTTATCATTATTTATACATGATTCCTCTCTCTCTCTCTCTCTCTCTCTCTCCAAATGGATACACATAGGAGAGTTTCCACATTACTTGCAGCCATCGCCCGCATCTACATGAATGACTTTGGAAAGAATGACATAGTGAATGTCTCGCTACTATTACGGGGCTAACCGGTGGGTTCCCTCTCCTCAATTTGAATTAGACGTTGGGAGTCATGGTGCCGTGATATTTTCCTAACTCATATCCCTCTGCTACCCCTACCTCAACCCAATCCTCTATCTTTATATACTTATCCATTATAACGCACGAGTTTTCCCTACTTCAATTCAGTCTTCCCTTCCGTAAGCTTAACGTGAAGGAAATCTTCGTGTAGTTGTAGAATATTGTACTTTCTCCACTTTCTCTCCATTATATACCACCACAAGTGAATATGTACACGTGAAAGAATAAATGGATGAACAAAAAACATAACTAAATCCAATATTCAAGGGGAAGGCTGGAGTATCCAATAAAAAATCTATCTATGGAAAAGCTTATGTTCAAGAAAAATATAGGAAAAAGTCTCATTTTGGGAAGGAAAAGAGAGAGAGAGAGAGAGAGAGCTGCTGAGTCGGTGAAAATCCATTTTCTCTTCATCACAACAGAACCATCATTAGCTTTTCATCCAAGTCTCATTATTAAATTACTTACATTCTTTTTCAATCATTCTCTCTGTGTGGTGAATGAAGCTCCTATTTTTTTTAAAGCACCGTACTTTCTCCTTCTCTCTGAAAAATCACTTAATTTTTCCAAATTAAAATTTTGATGAACACGCAAAAGACTTTATTTTTATCCACTCTCGTAAAATTTCTAAAACAATTTCAAATTTCATCAAAATCCTACCCTTATTGCTTTCTCTTGATAAAATTCTTTCTAAACAAAATCCTGGTGAAAGTTCAAAGAGAATTGATTTGATTGAAAATACACGCAAATTTTGCAAGAAAAAAAATATGTGTCGTATTCCAAAATAATTTTGTTATCTCTTGAAACATTCCGTTCCTGCTTTTACGCACCTAATCAAATCATTCCTTTAAAAAAAATATATTTCTTGGGAATTCAAAAACAGCGTATAGAAATTCCTTGAATTTCTCCACCAGACCAAAGCTTTTCCTTTTGGGATAAGTAGGGAATATCTTTAAAGGATCTACATGTAAAAAAGATGAGAGCTTTCCCTTCAATTTTCAAACTTTCCCATGTTTTCTTATGAATGAGAGGATGAGAGAGAGAGAGAGAGAATAAAGTTACAACCGAGATTTGATAGTTGTTCCATGGCCCTATCTAATAAAGATAGAGAGAGAGAAAAAAAAAGAGAGACAATGTGTTCTTCTAACACCCAATATTACCACGGCCTTTCTAATCTCGAGTGAATAATGAAAAAGTGAAAGGTTTCTATTTCTTCTTGTGACCAGGACCGAGACCGAGTGAAAGTAAGGACAGAGAGAGAGAGAAAGTAAAAAAAAGAACATTATGATACACTGATACATACTCTATTGTTACGGCCTCTGACTTATGGTAAAGAAAAGGAGAAAAGAATTGAGTTAGTTTTTTTATAGACATGGGATATAAAAGCTAGCGTCTAAAAAAAAGGAAATTGTAATTCTCTCCTCTCTCTCTCTCTCTCTTGCTTTTTTCTAACGTATGTTTTTTCCTTGTTACATCTACTACTCCTGAATGATTCCGCAGTTTGAACTAAAGTCATCTGAGCTAGTCTAACCATAAATCCTTTTACAATATCTCTTCTTCCCTTGTAATACTACACTCCTACACTCTTGTTGTTCCAAGAAATCCTGACCTGAAAATGGAACTAAGACAGTCCTTCCTTTCCAAAGATATAAATTCTTATAAGAATTTTTTTCTCACATAAGAAATTTTTTTTTCTCACTACAAAAAAAATAGTATATAAAAGAGAAAGTAGGGAATATCTAGGAGAAAATCCCGTGGTGATGTTTTCCCTATTGTTCTGATTGGAAGAGACAAAATATTTCCCCTGTTTTCATCTTCTTGTTGGGAGGAAAAAAAAGTATAGTTACATATATAGAAAAGGAAATGCTAACCTAGAACAAATAGAAAGAGGAATTTTTTCCACTGTGAGAGAAAGTTTGACGTTGGCAATAATTCTGAATTAGAAGTAAGACAAGAAAAAAACTTAGGATTGATGGGATACGTAGGATATAGAATGGAGGTCCATGAGTGTAATCCCTCTGAGCTTCATAGACACTAGCAAAGTTTTCATCTTCAGTTATATAGAAGGAGAAGAGAGCTCTGTAGAATTAAAGATAGAATTTGTCCTTTCCTTCCTTACCTTTTCCTCCTTTGATATATTTTTTTTTCTCTCTCTCTCTCTCTCTGACAAAACGAAGACATATTTGGAGGGAAAGTGAGGGCGGTGTGTATGTTGGGGAAAGAGAGAGAAAGTCGGAGAAAGTAGGGAGAAAGTGATGTGGGACAAGGAGGTAGTAAAACATGGCAGGTTTCATGTATGCTTTGACATTTCTCTTATAAATGGAAACAATAACATGTATTAGATGTGGAGATAAAGGAGAAAGTCCGTACATTTGACATTCTAAGAGAAGTGAATGTTCATATTCTTGTGAGAGATCTCATCAAAGCTTGTTGGTCATATGAGGAGTTTACAACATGTGTACTTGATGGTTAGTGTCAAAATAACTATATATTTACTATAAGGCATGGAGAAAAAGTTAATAGTGGCAGAAACATACTCCCCCCACAAACACAACTGGAGATTTATAATGTCACACACACTGGGGGGGTAATAACATGCTAAAATGAACGTAGCGTATTAGCACTTGAATAGCTATAGACATTTTGTAGGATGTCAATTGAAGCTGAACATTTTCTTATAAGGTTTTATTATTTATATGTCTCTATGTATTACAATGTAATAGCTACCCAAGGTTAAGTTAAGCTGTAAAAACAGGATCCTTCCTTGATTCTTTTAAATGAGAAAACGCTCTGGGTTTTAAGCCCAACTTTCTTTTCCCCTAGTTTTTTGTCACTGTTGTGGTTTTTGTGCCACGAGCTCACAATTTTTTCTTTACACTCGATCATTTTTTAAATTGCGTAAAAATTTATACACATCCACTTTCTCCTCTTCTGTCAGAACCTCTCAATCATTTTCCTTCCATTTGTGATTTTTTATATATATATAGGATCATTCTACATTATCTCAGCCACTCTTTCTTCTCCAAAATTTTCTCAAGCTTTCACTCGTTATCTCAGCAACCGCTTTTTTCCTCGGAATTTTAAACAACTAATCAACTTTCAAGGAGGAGAAAAAAACATCTAGACAGGGGGAAAAAAGTGAAAGCTTTCTCAATTCCCTTCAGTCCTTGTTAATACATGGACCTTAGTCTGAAGGGAAATTTAATTTTTTTCTCTCTTCGGGAAAAAATGTCAATTTATGAAGTTTAAGAGACTTTTTTTTTTTTAAAAAGTAAACACAATTTTGTTATGTAAAAGAGATTAGGTGATTTTAGGGAAAAGGAGAGAAATTTAAAATGGAAACTTTTTGTTTAAAGTTAAGTATTTGAGAGGAGGAAATATATTGGAGAAAGTGGAGATATTTTTTCTGAGGAAGTGAAAACAAGTTTTGAAGACGCTCTAGAAATTTATTACCTTGAGGTTATGTGACTGTAATTAAGTTTTCCCACTTACTCTGTCACACACGTCTAATGATTGGAAATTGGAAGAGCGTTTGTTATATTTGAATTTTCAAGAATCTTGTTTTTTTTGGAAAGTGGAAGGAAGGAGCGGAGAGAAAGGAAAACTCTTCATGAAAAAAGTGACGAAGAAGATTTTTTTAAAGAATCCTCAAGTTTTATTTTCTCTCCACTTTTCTAATTCCCCCAAAAAGTTTCACTTTCGCCTTAAAAAAAGGAGGGGACTGGAAGTCTGGAGATTTTAATCCAAAGGATTGGATTTATAGGCATAGTGTGATCTTTACCTTTATAATTTATCATTGGGAATTTTATTGAGGACGGAATGGAAAAATTACATTGTTAGTTAGAGAAGAGGGAAAACTCTGGAATTATCTTCCTTCCTCATCTTCACAAGATTTCCCTCATATATTAACAAAAGGAAAAGATGTGTATCTATTCCAAGTATATTAGAAATTTCAAACTTTTTTTTAACTTCCCAATTTAGGATTGTGAAACTTTTTCTAGAGGATTAAGAGGACAGGGAATTTTTGTACGTAGATTCTGTAGACAAATCATTGAAGGATTTTTCAAAATGAGGAAAAGCCTTTCAACTTTTCAAATAATTAAGGGAACTTTTTTTTTCTTGCCTGGAGAAACTCAAGAGGAATTGGAAGGGAAAAGGCATGTTTTTTTTCATGCGAATCAATTTATTCTTCCCTGATAATCATCATAGCCATCATCAGTATGCAAGGATCATGATCCGTATCTGTGAGTTTGGTCCCAATTTTTTTCCAAAAGCTTTAACTTTCTCTCTACTTTCTTTATATTATATTATTCTACATTCTAGTAGAATATTGTTGGAAAAAGAAGCGTCCAAAAATAAAACATATACTTTAAATAGACTGGAATCCTAAAGCCTTTTTATCTATAGAAAAATCCCAACAGCTGCCCAATTATCTTTCCACACGCGAAGTTCATTCAAGTATTCCCCAGTTTCTTCCTTATCCTCTCTCTCTCTCTCTCTTTCGCTATCTCATAAAGGTTGTTTACATTTGGGATGTAAGTTGTATAAAGAATAAAAAAAAGAAAGTATAAACAGATGGAGAAAACTCTTTTTCACATAGGAACGTGACGGTTGAAAGGAAGCTAGGGTTTTAGCAAAATATACAAGGGAAGAAGGGAATGCTCCAACCGTAATTATAAAAGTGCGGAATGGGCACAAGATGAGCTGAGAATTATTATGATTGTAGGGAGAGTAGCATCATCGTCATGAATAAAAACCACTGACAAGACTTGTACAAGAGTCGTAAGCGAGCTTTAAATCTAGGGAGACCAAACAGAGGCTTTATCTCTTAGAAGAAGAGAGGCGAGGCCGTGAATGTTTTTTCTCCTCTTCTACAATTTCTTACCACTTTTGATTAGTAAACAGAAATTGTTGCTCATTCGAAGAATAAATCGAATTTTCTTTCTTTTTACATTTTCCTGTACAAATGTATAGTGACAGAGGCTATATATATTACAAATAAAGCTATAGTTTGTATAAAACGTCATATATTTTGTTTTATCTGGTTAGAAAAGCTGAAAAAGCGTATAGAAAGCATGTAGAAAGTATAGAGAGGGGATGGAGAAAGTACGAAGAAAGGACGGAGAAGTTATGGAGAAATTACATACAAAGCACCAAAGAAGTATGGAGAAAGTACCAAAAAAATATGGAGAAAGTACCAAAAAAGTATGGAGAAAGTACCAAAAAAGTATGGAGAAAGTACCAAAAAAGTATGGAGAAAGTACCAAAAAAGTATGGATCAATTACGGACAAAGTACGAAAAAAGTGTAGAGAAAGCACGGAGAAAGTGCGAAGAAAGTATGGAGAACGCATGGAGAAAGTACGGAGTAGATATGGAAGAAGAACGGGGAAAACATGAAAAATAAAATGGATGAGTAATGCTTGAGAAAAAATCTTGACTTAGCGTGAGCCAAGAATTCCAAGATTTTTTCCAGCTCAAGTGCTGTTAGTTGGAAGATTGAACGTACTTGAGTACATTTGAAGGCATTTTGAGGAATCCGGATTTTTAACATGATTGGAAAAGAGGAGTTATTGAATCATCATTGAAAAAGTCCTAATGGGAATTGGAAATGAATGAAGGAATGAGGAGGAAATATGAGGTTTGGAGTGGGCTGAAGTACATATCTATATAGCTAGCAGGAGTAAAAAGTCCCAAGATTCTGAAGCTGAGAAGCGTGAAATAAAGACCTACAAAGAGTCATTGATTGATAGAGGAAGCTCCTCAAAGTCTCATAACACATTGAACCTAGATTTTGGGAAGACAGAGAGATTGAAGGGGAGCATATGTCCCTGGCATCGAGTGCCACTTCATAAACCATCTCCTCACATGACATCTTCAGGCTGTCCCAACTCTTTTCCCTCTTCCCACTATATTCACTCTAGCTCAGATTTTATGAACCCCAGATTCATAATTAATCTCTACCTGGAAAGCCCGCTCCACTCTTTCCATGTTCTCCTCATAATTAAACCTAAACAAACACATTTACGATGCACTTTAACATTGGCCGGAAGGGAAGGTTACCAATTACGCCTCCACCTCCCCATAAACTAATTTCTCATGCATTGAACAATTTACATATCAATGCATCGAGACGTGTGTACACATTTCACTCACCAACTCATCGGAACAATTTAAACGGAATAAGCAATGACCACTAATTACTTGTCAGCCCTTCATGTTTTTCCCAAGTGCTCCAGAATCCTCACAATTTCCCTTGAAATGCATTTAAAACGCTAAATTTATCCCTTCCCTTGTATTTTCTTGACGTCCCATCATCAACTTCATTTCAAATTCAAGTCCACTATCATCACGCAAATAACTACCATATTCTGAATAATATTTGTCCCATAAAATTTGCAAGCCTTCCTTAAAAAATGGAATCTCCACTAAAAGTCCTTACTTTTCTCATAAAGTGCAATTTTTCCGAGGAAATTTCCCTTGGCGTTGGGGCCATACATATTAATTGTAATAATAATAACAGGAGGTTTATTGACCGATTTACCCTCAGCTCTCCTTATGACCTTGGGAAAGTGCTGGAGAGTCATTTGAGAAAAGGATATTTTTGAAGGAAGCTATTAGCCCGAGCATCCTTATAAACTCATTTCCTTGTAATAAAGGTCATTTTTGAGGTAGTGCATTTTCTCTCAGCCATTTTTTTAATGAGAGCTTGGCAGGCAAAATCGTTAACTTAGTAATTTTACTCGCCGCAGTGAAAATACTTTCCCTTTACTTTCTCCTACGTAAATTGTCATTATGTATCTATCCCAATGAGGGTACTTTCACCATAAGCGTATAAGCTGCTCCATGACTTACTTAAGTTAACATTCAAGTGGAAAGCTTCTATGAGAAGTTATAGAAATAAATGTCATTATAAGAAAATCAATTTTATACACACAAGTTGCTCACTTGAAGGAAGGGAATAAGTTTTTCCCTCAAAATCCCCTCACTTTCTCTTCTGACCTATATCTTACCAATATAACATTCCCAATATTATTCTCTTTTCATTAGATTCCCTGAGCATAGAATTCCAATGACAAAATCCGTAAATAAGTCCTTTCACTGGAGAGAGAGAGAGAGAGAGAGCGCATAAAGCAATAGACTTGCTAACTTGAAAAATTTCCCAATATTTAAGGTATCCTTTTCATCTTTGTGTGGTAAAAAGGTTGAGAAAAAGAAAAAATGGTGTAAAGGTATAAGGGGAAGAGAATAATGTTCTGAGAGTCATTGAGTGTAATAATAATGATATCGACCCCGAACTCAGTGGATTCAATTCCTATTGAAGGCACAGCCATACAAATACAAAATAACCATCGGGGGTTCTCCCTAATTAAGAATACTAACTTCACGTGAGCTAAAAAGAATGAGAAGATTGTATGATATTTTATGGTAGGAAAGATATGTTTTCTTTGCTCAAGTCCATTTACTTGAGGTAAAGGAAAATAGTAAATGAAGGTGTTAGAAAGGAATGAGATACTCTCCAAGCCCTTAGGCCACGTAATAGAAAAAAATAATGTATAGTAAAAAAAATTCTTTTTTTTTCATCCCACGTCCTTTCAAAATGAAGGCTTTTTTTGTAAAGAGAATGAAAGGTATTTACTATGTGGGAAAAGATATGGGGAAAGCGTCAAAAGATAATATCATAGTAACTAATTGGATGTAGTTGAGAATAGCATTAAAGTAGGAGCTTCAAAGCAAATAGTAATTCCTATGTATAATTTCTATTGTAAGAGGCGTAGCTGTACGTAGAAATCCCTCTTCTCTGAATTTTCTCCCTTCCTTCCCTTTCTCTCTCTCTCTCTCTTTCTAGCTCCTAGTCAAACAAGTGAAAAGGGCTGACGATGCAACTGAAACCTGTAGATTGCCTCAGAACACATGATTTTTTTTGTGTGGATTCCTTCATCCTTTTCCCTCTAAGGTACTATATTCTTTTTGTGTATTTTGTTTTCACTAAAAGTATTGAAGCGAAAAAAGTTGGTAAAACGTGTACATGTTATTTGTGTTTATTTTATATAGGGTTACAATTATAGAGCTTACGGTGGCTTGTATCGATTCGTGGTGTAGTGAAATATTCAAAAGTGTGCATTCTATGTAATGTGAGAATGTATAGAGAATGTACTATTTACGTTACCTGTGAGCATAGGAGTGCAAAAGGAAAGACTTTTGCTCATGCGAACATTCTACTCCTAATTCAAGCACAAGAGATGATGATAAATTTACAAGGGGGAAAGGTTCAAGGTGAAATTCGTCAAGTGCATGTGGACTTTACCAATTCTTTGCCTTCATTTTCAAGGGGAGAGAATATACATAATGTGAAATGGTAAAGATACTAAAATTCATGTTACTCTTTAATTTGTACGTTACACATGTGAAGAGGTTGAAGAAGATAGAGAAATTGTATTTTTATGACGTTCATTCCCTTAAGGGGAAATTACAAAGGAAAAAGCATGCGTGCTATTTTGGATACCTGCTGTATACAACAGTGTGAGTAAGGAGGAACGGCATATTCAGGGTTTTCTCTCCCGGTGAAATTAAGCTTGATAAGTTTCTTTTTACAAATGTAGGAAATAAGGAATGTAATTATAATAAATAGCGTGGGATGAAGAAATTCCCATGTTCTCATATTTTAGAAGGAGCGAGGGAGAAAAGTCAAGGTCTCTCATTTTAGTGTAACTTTCACCTAGAGTGAAAGTAAAAGTCTAGGTTTTTTGTAGGTTTTTGTAGGTCAATGGAACTTTTTCGTGGGAGTGAAATTCCTCTTAAGACTTTCACTGGGAGAAAGTAAGCTATAAATTAAAGAGAAAATTCGAATGAAAGAGATTTCATGAGAAGAGAATGAGGAGGGAGTCCTCAATGATATATGTTTTTAGCATGAGGAGAAAGCGTGAGTGAAAGGAAATAAGTTTTATAATAATATTTTTTTATACGTGAGGTGAAGATTATTATTTCCCTGGATGTCTCCTCCACTCATTATAATCCTAGACTTTGGGAAATCATCAAACCTAAAATAATTATTCCAAGCTGCGTCTCTCTTTCTATCTCATTGGAATAGATTACATTTACAACAGCATCGGCTCCTTGACTCAAGCAGCCGCACTTCAACGTCCCCTAATTTAATTTTCATATCTTCCTCGCCCTCAGCTAAGAGAACAGTATGTTATGAATATAACATTACATTTTCCTCGCCCCAATTAACTACATAACATAATAATTTTATGTCAAATCAAAATTTGAGTTACTCTCAAATCAAACTTGCATTAAAAATAAACAAAAGTTTTTTTTCACATGTAAAATCCTATAAAAACCTTCCTTGAAAATAGGACGACAGACATAGTGAAAGTCGGAGAAAAGAGCGAATTCAATACGTCATCCAAGTATTCAAAGCCTTTAATATAGTAAAGGAGAAGCAAACCAGAGGGGAAGATCGTTCTCCAACAACCATGATATTTTCAAGAAAGTAAACATTTATTATACACAAACTCCTCTCTCTCTCTCTCTCTTTCTCACTCTATCAAGGGAGTTCCATCAAAAACGAGAACTAGTGATTTATTTAAAGCAAATAAAAAAAAGTTACCATTTTATACAAAACATTCTATCTCTACATAAACATTAACTTTCACTTTCTCCCCCGAAAAAAAATCATTTCCTTTAAAGTTACATAAACTATTTAAAGGAAAGAGCCCAGGAGTTCATAAAACTCCTTTTCCAATCGACTCCTTCAAAAGTGATGCGCTAGAAAAAAATTGTTTTCATCCTTACTTCCCCTTAAAGCCAATGGAGTTCCAATGAAGCCAATGTAGAAATTTCTCTAAAAAATCAAAAGGGAAAAAATGGCAAAGAAAAAATACAACTTTCCTTGTGTAGAATCTAAACACAAGATTTTTTTGAAAAAATCATTGCAAAACATTCAGGGAATTCTAACATTGTAAGTAGCTGAAAAATTTAGAAAACTTCCTTTGAAAATGCTCCTACTCTTCTCCTTTTTATAAAGGCTCAAATGTAATTTAGTGCTCTGATGATGTCCCCTTATGGAAAAAAAATAAAATTGGAAAAGGGAAAAAAGGACGGAAGGACTAAGAGAGAAAGAGGGAGGAAAAACTTCAATACTTTTTGCAATATGGGTTCCATACATGATTGAACCTTTGCGCTCAAATGCGATTTAGCTTCCAACTAACCATGTCCTAGTTTTTTTGCAATTGGAAAGGTAGGACAAGATGGAACTTGTGAGCCTACACGATCATGTACATATACTTTCCAATACCTTTCCTCTCTCTACCCTCAACATGGCTCGGAATAGTTTTACAATTAATAATCCTCACTATACACGCGCTTTTCTACAAAGGAGAAAGTCGGGGAAAGATAAAGTAATTGAGCACCTCCTGACTTAGCGAGTGGGGAAAAATGTTGCGAGAGAGAGAGAGAGAAAGAGAGAAAAACCCTAGACGTAACCTCATGCATTGTATTATTGTTAATATTGTGGAAGAATCTCTGTTACTTCCGTACACCACGCTAAGAATTATAAATTAGCGGAGAAAAAAAGGATAGAGAGAGAGAGAGAGAGAGAGAGAGAAAAGTCAAGTATAAAAAGATGAGGGGAAAAGATACAAGGAAGGATGAAAAGGTCCCAATGGTATAAATCAAGAGGAAGAGAGAGAGAGCTATGCTTTTTTCCACGTGCAAGAATACGAATTACAAAGTAATATCCACACAAGCCACGGTTATATCCGCTTATTATTACATTTGAGAGAGAGAGAAAAAGAGCATGTCGTGTTTTTTCTCCCCTATTTTTCCCCTACGTATTCTTTCTGCTTGAGTAAAAAAAAAGCATTTTGGGTGAGGAAGGGAGGACGTAACGAAGCGTTTAGGGTTTTTTTATGTCCCATATAATACATATGTAGTGACATATAAAAAGCTTCCTTCTTTTTTCATACACTGAATTTATTCTATTCCTTGAGCTAATCAAGGAGAAACGGGCTATTGGAGAAAAAGGTATGAGGGAAAAAGGGAAGAAGAAGAAAATTGTTAATGTTCGGAGAAAGTATTTTGCCCTCTTAGGCCTCACCACTTTGATGCCTTTATCCGGTGAAAAATGCTATTTGGCCAGGAAAAAAACCATAATAAAATCATTATAATTACAATGCTACAACGTATCCCATTGAATCTTCCAATTTCCTTTCTTCCTCCTCTTTTTCCACCGCTTTCTCTCTCTCTCTCTAGCTAATCTCTTCCACATAAAGTCAAACTAAGGATTTTTTCTAACGGCGGGAGAGTAAAATGACACAATTTCTTACCACAAACTCATGCATAAAATTCATGCCTATTAAAAAACATTAGCTTTAAACTAATTGGAAGAAGCTGTAAAGTATTTTGATGGGTTTACAAATGTGCGAGGGGAGACTTTCAAGTAAAAGCTATGGTTTTTTTTATTTTTAAATGCGTGGGCGGTGAAAGTAGCTTTCACTTTTGTTGGACGTTGTGTAGGAAAAAATAGGGTTTATATTTTTATAGTAGGAATTCCACTGGTTGGGAAAATAATAACATTTTTTTTCAAACTACATTTTATACATTGTGTGTGAGAGACGGGGACGTTTTTGCAGGTGAAATAATTGCTGGTTTGAACATTAATGGATGGTTTTATAGTAAATAGCATTGGAATTTACACTTTTATTACTCTACGTTTTTGCATGACATGGCTTAAAAGGTATGAAATATGGGCTCTACTTTTGTAACATTTTAGTAGGGTTTTGTCACGATTTCCTAGTTGCGTGTTTCCAAAAAAGCGTGTTGGGATTTGAGACACGAGGACAGAAATGAGAAATTATTGCATTCTCTCCAAAATCCTTTATTCTGGTTTCTTTAACATTTAATTTTCTTTCGCTTTTAGGGCATTTTTCCTCTATTTTTAAAAATTCAAGCCTTTAAAAGTATAGGGAAAGAATTTAATGGATTTGCTTCTCAAAAAAGACATGTTAACGAATGGAAATTAATTTTGCCATTTTTTATAGAAAATATTCAAGGGAATGATGCTGAGATATCTATAGCTTTATCTCTCGTTGGACAGCACATGCATACTATAAAAACCAAGAGCCTGGCCAAAGATGAAGATAAAATACATAGATTTTGAAATAGGAAAAAGAAATGAAATACGAGAGGAAACATTAAGCAAAGGTTTTGGCTCAATTTCCCTACTTTGTAAATCGGATTACATAAATATAAAAATTATGCGGGACTTCAGACGCTATGGAAATAACATATTGAAATTTGTTCCCAGGAAATGGGAAATGGTTGGAAGGAACATCTAAGGAACTTCATTAGAATATTTGATGCTTAACCAACCGTGCGGTGGATTTCAGTGGATACGAATATGAGGATGAATGAATGTATAGCTAAAAAATTAGCGTTCTCGTAAAATTTCCGGTTTTGAACATTTTATTGATTTTTTCAACATTCACTCTCGCGTCCTGTGAGGTCAAATGAAAAAATGTATATGAAAAGATATGAAAAGCTTGAAGAGAAAAATTGTTGATTGGACACACACGTAAAAACGTGGTAAAGGGAGATACAAATGACTTGAAATAATTTTCCTTCCTATGGATATTCTCATTACTACTGCGCAGCAAGTTATGAGATTCATCGTGTGTAAAGAGGGAAATAAAATCCAGGGATATGGAGAAGAGTAGTAATGGAGGAAAGAAGGTATATCCATTTTCATGGGAAGAGGAAGTTGTGAATCTCTGCCATTTCTCAGTTTTACCACTACTTTACCCCCCCCCCCTGCCTCATATATTTTTAAAATGAGCTTAAAGTAACATTTTCCCTTGGAATTTCACCAAAAAGACACACAACGTTATATGGAACAAGTCCAGCATGTAGAGCATTTATTATTAGATAGGTAAAAATTCGGTGGAACACATAAAAATATTCTTACTTCTCTCCCGCGGAGAGAGCTATATCTTTAAAGGAGGTACGTGGGTAGGTGTTCTCTATTATAAAGAAGATCCCCCCATTAGAGTTCAATTCATACAGGAAAATGAAGCTCTTGAAAAATTTTAATTCCTTTACTAATCCATGTTATACATAATTCAATGTCCCAATCATAATTTCAGGAAGGAACCTTTTCACTAAAAGGATACAAAAATATATCCTTTTTAAGAGGGATGACTTTCTCCAGCGAAGGGAAGGTAAATTTAAAATTTGCCTAATGATGAACGTCCTACAAGGATTTGTGATTACAGGGATTCCTCACACGTCCATTCGTAACGTAGAAATACCAAACCATGGGTTAAAATACTATGGAATTGAATATTACAAAATTAGAAATTATCCAGGGAGAAAATAACTTGTGAAAGAAACCATTCAGAGAGAAAAATCCTAGCGTGTAGGGCTAAAGTGCAAAAGGGAATATAATTTTTTCCCATATAACATTCGAGATATTGTAGCCCCTTTTGCACTTTAGCCGCTCTTAAGTAATAAGATACGTGCTCTTGTAAGATTACAAGTAATAAATGAGTTTGGCAATGCTGTGTATGTTAATGTAGGATAAATGTATTAATTAATAATAATAACTATCACTCTTAATTCCTCCCTACAATAAATTTAAGATTCAAGACTGAGGATAACAAGAGAAATTCCATTAGAAATTATATGGTGAAAATGAAAAATTGATTCCTCGTCCTTTTACAGCTATAAATATACATACATGAAATTTTTTTTTAAATATTGTCAAATTTTTTTTAAACTTTTGAGCTGGAGAAAATTGTATGTATATTAGTCTGACTAGTTTTACTGATATTAGAGGGAAGAAAAGATTAGTCAAGTCCGTGGAGTAGATTAATTCTGAAAAGGCATTTGCGTGAGTAAAGTGTGAGGGCGTAAATGAAGAAAGTTGGAGCTGCACGTTGGATTCCCCCTCACCAGAAATTCTTGGGACCAATTCTCAGGAACAATATTATTTTTGCTAGTCTCCATATCAATTTTGACTAAAAGTTAAGATATGCACGGAGCTAATACAGATCTCTAGGAAGAGACCTATCACTTTCTCCACACTTTCCCTCTAGCCAATCAGTCTTTTTCCGTATGTAGCTCCATAAAGTTCTCCTTACCCAGGAAAACATTTAAATATAAGTTAGAGAAAGTTGAGAGAAAGTAATTACTGACTTTTCTTTAGAGAGCATAAATTCATTCAAACTATGGTGAAAGATATATACTTGGTGTAGTAGACCAATTTCCCATCAAAATTAATCAAAATTAATGCTGACGGATCAAATGTGAAGTAAAATCTTAGAACCGTAACAATTCCCACAAATTCTTCAAATTTTTTCTATTAAACCATAAAATTTAATTTGTAATAATTTTTCCAGCCCAATCCGAAATTTTGGCCTAAAAGTAAAAGTAAGTGACTCAGTTCATAAATCATGACTTTCCCTCTTCCTCTCTCACAGATGATGAATGTGCATCTCTCAAGGATAAAACTCGTTCCAGGAGAAAGGATTGAAAAAATCCTAATCTATCAGATCCAATTGTCACAAAATGTGTGGTGGTATAACTTTCACCAGGAAAAATTCATGGGCTTCTACTTTTTTCCTTTAGTTTTTTTTTCATGTCATGTTGTGTGCTACCAAAAATGTTCTACCTCCCCGAATTTTTTTTCTTCTCCCGAAACTCTTATAAATTTCGTTCCATTTCCCAGCTTCTATGTAGCTCAATGTAAAAGACATTCCTATACATTCTATTGGATGGAATGAAAGAAAAAAATTGTTTGAATTCTCATATAAACTTTGATACGAGAATAGTCTTTTGGGCAGAGTTTGAAACAACAAGAAAACTTTTAACAAATTGAGCCCAAGTACCTCCTCGAGATTCGCATCATTTGGTTTAATATGCCTGTCATAAATTTCACGTCCTTTCCCTTTACCCGCCTTTGGATTTACATATGGAACCAAACTAGTCCAAGTTTCCTGTATCGTTTTGTATCCATCGTCGAGTAATAATAGAGTGACGTCAAAAAATAAGGAGGGAAAAAAGCAAGATACTCCTTTCTCCCCAATGAGATGAGATGTTTGATTAATATTTGTAAGGGAGATGTCCCATGCTGGAAATGATTTAATAAAGTGGATTTACATTTCGGGGGAAACGTATGAATTGAAAATTTACTACTTGTGACAGAAGAGGGAGAAGCTTAACGTACCATGTCTGATGACTAATCGATAAGAATTATAGACCCTAAAATGTTAAGCTTATGTCATTTATCCTCTCCTCCTCACCAACTCTTTATCTCTCTATACAAATGAAAGTAGCCTTTGGTGAGGAATACACACTCACATTCATAAATATATGAACTCATGTATAAATAAACACAGAGAAAGCAGAGAATTTTCAATAATCAACTTTCACCGGAAGAAGAATTTCTACTCGAGTAAATACACAGTCAATTTCTAGCCTTATTTCCTTACATGGACTGCACAGTAAAAAAAAAAACCTATGTAAAATGATAGGAAAATAAATAGGTACGTGTTCATAGTCACAGAAAGGTACTTTCTCCATGGAGAAAGTACCCTATGAAATTCCAAATACCTATAAAATGGTCTCCTCTATTCCAAGCACATACACACACACACACATGGACATTCCAGCCCGGAAATGTTCCACCCTCCATCACAAACCCTTGTATCATAAATATAATATGAGAAAATTTTGCAATAAATGGACAAAGTTTGTGTCAACTTGCCAATATGTTCATAAATGAGAGAGAAAGGCTCATGAAAAGAGAGGACTTTATAAGACGCAGCCCATTTACTTCAAACGTTCGATTAACCTTTAATGAATTAATTCTCAATGGTGAGTTCCAATGACGTTAGACTCCTTTCATTATTTTCTCTCTCTCCCATTTACTTGAGTCAGGCTAATCCATGGCCCCTTCATCAACCTACAAAACTATAGACTCACAAATCTCCCTCTCTACTAACCTTATAATTATCAAACATAGTAAAACATATGCTTTCCCTCTGTATAAGCTTACACTTGTAAATTGAACACTGATAATTCCTTTGTTAAGCTAATGCCTACAAGGAATGTAGAATTTCCCCTATTAACACTCCATCACACACAATGTACAATGACCAAAATTGTAATTACAAACCACGGAGAGAGAGAGAGAGAGAGAGAGAGAGAGAGAAAGCTACCTCACTCAAATACTCTCCTCCACATAAATTCTATACTTACGTACTATTTCAAAATCTACGGGCCCCACAATAATTATCCATGCGTTGATGAGTTTAAAAAGCATATTCGAGTTATGTACGTAAATACTCTAAACCTACCAAGCCATGGAATGTTTCCAATCTCCTCAGCCGAGAACGTCGGCTAAAGTGCAAAAGGGCCTATAATTTCCCTAACGTTATGGGAAAAACAAAATTATAGCCTCTTTTGCACTTTAGCCGATGATAGAGTGAAAATTGAAAGGCAGGGTAAGTTTTCTATAGCAAATGTATTTTTACTTTGTGTTAATCAAGGATAGAAAATTTCATGAAAAAATCTCATCCTCTGTCAACGAGACTCAACAAGAGAAAGCAACAGTTTAAATCAAATATATTGCGAATGTTCTACTACGGTGATGATACCCTGAAGGAGAGAGAAAGGTGTAGTTGGAGATTTGAGGATACTCTTGCTTTCTCCAAAGGACTTTCACTCTCCGTGTCTTTCTATAACGCCGTCAAGTTCTCATGTGTTTTAGACGGCTCTTGTAGCGTATACACTTTAAGGAATACGTACACAATAATTTACAAGTTGGAGGAAGAAGAAGAAGCTTTTTGGAGAGATTCGTCCCAGTATCTACTTTACGTAGTAGTATCTACTATTTAGAAGTACGTAAGTAGTGAGGGATATTCGTATCTATATGTATGGAAATAGTGTGGATTTCCAAAGGAAATAGACAAAGCTGGCCTGGGTTATTCATGAAGGGAAAGGAGAGTGGATCGGAACGGTCTGAACGCCATTCTAATTTTACTTTCTCACAAATGTGCTACATTTGGTCCCCATTAAAATCCCCCCTTCATCTCCTACACTTACGGAATGAATAAACTATAGAGTGTGGAATTGTCGGGAGAAACATGAGTCTTATGCCTAACTTTGTTTTTCTCTCCTATCATTATTATGGGAGACATAAGAACACTAGTCCCTTTCCATGCTTCATAGATTTCCTTTCCAAGAATCTTCTCTCTCTCTCTCTCTCGTCTTGTTGGTGGTTTTCTTCTTCTTTATATACTTTCTCCAAAAAGGGAAATCTCTTTTGATAGTGTCCAAAGTCATTGATGGAAATGCCGCATTGCTCTGAGGCAAATCTTATTATTTTCAAATCAAATTGTCTCCTCCTTAGTTCCCTCCTCTAATAAATGTCACTCGTTTTCTAGCAGCCAGGGATGGAAATTTCGATGTGTGAATTCTTTCCATGTGTGTGAAATCTCTCAATGTGGGAGAGCACATTTCAATAACATGTGTGTTTCCTCTGTGAAATCCACTCATCATTTTCTGTAGTTTCTTTATGAAAGGAAAGAAACAAAGCTTTTCCTCGAATTATAATGTTTGCATGGATAGATTGGAAGAAAATCCAGTGTGGAGTTACCCAGTGTGGAGAATGTTCAGGGAGTTTTAAATCTCATTAGTTATTTACACATGTACGCACATATGCTATATGTGCACTCCCCAACATATGTATTAACATATGGAGGAATCCCAAGGCCAGAACAAGAAAGATCCAAGGGATGATGAAATCTCTTTGGCAATTACGAACACGTGCAGAAATCTAAATATGTTTTGGGTGGGAAATTGAAAAACAAAGTTTGGAGAGAGAAAGAGAGTGAAATGCGAGGGAAGGAGAGTCTTTTTGTGAGTCATGGGACTGAACTTTAGTGGAACTTTTCATTGTTTTAATGCTTTGTTGTTTCTCATTAAAAGAAAATTTAATAACTGATTTGTTTCCTCTTTCAGTCACTCACTCACTCAATCTCTTTCTATGATGAAACATGAATGTTGTTTACTCTTCACAGATGACTCCATATTGAGAGTAAATTTCAAGAAGAAACTTTCTCCAGGATTTAAAAACTTTTGTGGCTTGCTCTTATCCCTGATAGCTTTCTCCTTTACTCTAGTCATACTCTCACGTTTTACTTGGTAGAGAGGCGTTGGAATTATATATAGAAAAGTTTAAAGGGAAAGTAGAGGATGTTGGAAGGAAGGAAAGAGTTTTCATGTTCTTGGTTAATTTTATTTAATGCTTTTCCCCCAAAAAGACTAGAGAGTTCCACTGTTATTATAATTCACTCTCTACTTTCTCCACTTTCTCTACTCTCCCTACTTTCCCCCTTAAAGTACATAGTCATGTATGAACTCATCAGATGAATGACTCAAACAAATAAGGACGAGGATGGTAATAATAGCAAATACTTCTCTCTTTTGTTCTCTCCTTAATCTTTCCCTTCTCAAGAAAAAGCTACTCCTACTCTCATGCTTAAACAACATTTGTATGTACTCCCATACGTTCACGTTCATTCTACACTTTCCCTCCAAATCTCTTCCTATGTTTAGATTTCCATGCTTTGAATGCATTAAAAACAAGGGAAGAGAAGGATTTGGAGAAAGTAAAGAGAAAGTCATGGAGAGGAAAAATAGGGAAATTGGCCTAAAGCTTCCTCCGCCATGACTCAATATAGATAATTATATGTAATACTTTGAAAAAGCTCTCTCTTTTAAGCATTGCTATGGAGAAAGTTATATAAAAAAGGGTTAAATTTTCTTTCCAAGCCACCGGCCTTCCTCCTCCTCCGCCTTGTTGATAAAACTTAAGGATTAACATGACTTTTCCTTGCATGTGAAACTCTAATGACGTAGTGGAGGGAAAAGGGCTTCTTCTCCTTTCAGTATTATCATGAGAAGAGAGGAAAAGCTCAGAGAGATGAAAGTATATAACTTGTTAATTATAATGCAAATGCATAATGTACTTTTTGAGCCCTTTAATTTAATAAGCCCTGACTTATGCCAGTATTTCCCTTTTATCTTTATAGGACAAGGAACACAATGATTTTTCCTTGACAAGGGTAAACAATCTCAGAACTTAAAACCAACAGAGAAAATGTATAAAAGCTCTTCCAATAAGAAACTCACATATTATTTCCTCTCATTTGTTAAAGTCCTTTAGTCTTTTGTATATATTTAGTAAATAAATTGCGTAATAAGGCTCTCCTGCAGAAGAGAGAGAGAGAGACGCTTAAGTAAAATTTTATCCATACCAGGAAATAGCATAGTATTTAAACTATGAAATGCATTAAAGTAGATCATATTTATTCCAGAGCTATTTAATAACAAGGATCAAGCTTGGAACTTCCACTTGATTACATTACGGAAGAGAAACTAAATAGTCTGAGAAGGAAGGGATAATAAAAGAAACAAGGGGTAATTTCCTTTTTCCTACTCAATTTTTTTTACTACTGGGTTTTAGTACTCTCCTATCGTATAGTCAGTGCTGATAGTGAGTTAAATTGCGCATTCACACGTTCCCTAAGTTTTGTTCGAGAGAAGAGAAGCTCATGCTCACACAGAGATAATTGGCACGTTTAATTGTTCCTCTTACTCCTCATCTAATTCCATGTACAAATACTACTAAACTGTATAGGAGAGGTCATGTGCCTAACACGCTCGCTTGATTTCCAAGTGTCCATCATTAAACTAACTAACTAACTACTGAAACATTTAGGAGAGCAATATAAAACCTTTTGTATTTCCCTGTATTTTAGTCCCTAGGGCAATTAAAAGGCTCATTTATAGAATGGCTTGTTGTAAGCAGAAAGGCTCATTAATATAGCAAGCCCCTTTGACATTACATTTCAGACAGGGAATATATACATACATGGGTAGGAATGCAATTGAAATGGCCCTGGACTGACACTCCAACAAGTCCTTTCTCTCTCTATACGTTTCCCTATGTAGTGTAGAAATAGTGTGTCAAATAATATGTAGTATAAGGGATGGATTTTGAGGCTGTCGTTTGTAGGAGTGGATAAAGTAATGTAATATGATTATAAAGGAAATTGGGAGACAGGGACGATTATTCCTTTCCAATACAACAACTTCCAACTTATATATCATGTCAAGTGTCACTCTGTAATAAAAGCCGACGTCCACACACGAACTATGGAGTGTGTTGAGTGGGAGAGAGAGAAAGGCTTGAGAGTGGAAATGCCTAGCTTGATTAAGTCCAGCAGTTCTTCTCTAGAACACATATTTAGGACGTGTGATTAAATGTGTCTCGTAGGATTCTCAATGGTAGTTTTATAAGCATCGCTCATATATTGTAATGTGTAATAATGGGATGTGCTTTTCCTATAGGAGCTTGTCCTATAAGGAATACTCTCCCTATCTTATAAAGGCTTCTCCTTCCACAATGTACGAGTTTTTTTCCCCTATGAGAGAAATTTTGGTGGAGGGAGTTATAGGAGGATTTTATGAGTTAATAGGAAAATATTTTGAGAGGACGTGTGATACATGGGGAGAATATTAAAATTGTAAGGACAAGTGTACGTGCGTATATCGACAGTCCTATTGTATGATCGTATACTATGTACACTGCATAATATAATCATTGCTGGAATGACATTCTAAAAGGGGAAAAGCTAGCGTATCAATCAATGTTCAAGAGATGTAGAAAGAGATGAAGTGTAGAGAATCAAGTGGGGAGAAAATTTAAGGAAATAGAAAACATTGAGGAAATATTAATGAGATTTAAATAGATTGAGACTCTATAGCCAGCATGTTATGTTATAATATCCAGCCGATGCGTTAGAATTGAAGGATCAATGTACTTTAAAGAGAGGGAATTTTTTTCGCTGAAGAGAAAGGCTACTTTCACTTGAAATTCTTCCAAAAGGGTACAATAATGGTGGGAATGTTGTGTGTTCTTTGGGCTTCATGGGTCAGGGACGTACCATTAGTCATGTCATGAGTGATGGGAGGAGGGAGATACTAAAAGAAATTCGAAGTAAAAAAAAATCAAAGGAATTTTTTTTAAAATAGGGAAAGCTTTTGGTGGCCTTTGTGTTTGTATATGTACGCTAATGTATAAAATCATGAGAATGTCTCCCTTCAATCATCGGTAATTTAATCTTTTCCCTACGCTTTTTACATTTGCAAGTCTCAGGTCCCTCTAACCCTATTACTGCTTCCCTCCTTATTGATGATAGTAGTTTTTTTCTCTAGTTAGTGTGGAGCAAATAGTATCTACAGAGGAGTAAAAAATTCATGCGTGCATTTTTTCACTCCAGCCTCCTTCCATCCCATTACTATACATTTTTCTATAGTCACCCAAAGGAACATCCATTGTTCCGTAAGTTCCTTTATATATTTTGGTCCTCTCTAACTTTCCCTATAATAAAGGAACGTCCATATACGGATGAAGGAGGGAATTCGAAAGAATTCTGACGCTAATACAAGTAAATGCGAGGTTCCTCAGGAAACTCCTGTGAATTCGGAGTATATTTAAGCATAGGAGAGAGAAGGTACATTGAAAGGAGGACGACGTTGCATTTCCAGGGGAAAGTTGAAGATTACCACTTCCGCCTTTATCACTTACTTATATGTTTTATATATGTACATCCGTAAAGCCCTACAAGAGACTTTTTCCGGGAACTCTACAACATGCAAAAGCCGTACTGGTCCTGCATGAAAAGAGAAAGGGTTAGAGTGAGACAGAGCGAGAGAAAGTGAGAGGGAGATAAAAAAACCAAAACAAAGTACAGGATGGAAAACTCTTTCCCCATGACGAAAGAAATGAGATGGAGGGCAGCTTCTTACATCCACTCACAAATACATATATGGCTCTTACATTCTGACAGTAAAATGTCATTTGATGAAGTAAACAAGGAAAAAGCTGAGCTGAGATTGAACTTTCTTTCTTTCGTCGTTCCTATCAAAATTTATGGAGCCTTAGGAAAAAGTAAGGGGAAGGTGAAAGCAAAATAAAAACTATTCCAGTAAATCTGGGTAAATCAAAGGAATTTTACCTTTCCCAAGTTTGACTCACAAATTCATAGTATTTGGTCAGTAATATATTGTGGTTGGGTATTCAAAGTTTTTTTCCTTATGAATCTAAAGAAATCACTGTACTTAAGACACTGAAAATAAGAGACTTTTAGTCAAATCTTAGACATTCGTAACAACATTGCTTACCTCATCACATGCATTTTTCAAGGGGGTGAGTGAAAGAAATTTTTAGGCCGTCAGCACTATGACATTTTTATGTTATGCAATCTGTGCTTGTTTATATTTCTATTGGTTGACTTGACAGCTAAAATTGACCCAGTTTTGTGACATGTAACAAAAAAAAGGAAAATAAGAATTTTCTCAATATTTTTCCAAACTGAGTTTTCAAAAAAATTCATGCGTGTTCCGATGGAATAAAAATGGATGTTAAAAAGGTGACTTTTCTGAACTTTCTACCAAATGTATTTTTATTTGTAGAAGTAAATACATTTATTGAGGTTGGTCCCAATGGTTGAAACTATCCTGTATGTAATTACATATTTCTTGAGATTTGCAAGGCTCAGTTGGCTTTCCCTCGTGGTAAATTTCAGTGCCTTCGGAGTCTGAATACAAAAACAGTTGAGAGAGAAAGAGAGAGAGGAAAGGAGGAAAACACGTGCAGTGAGAGTAACGTTGATTTCTAAATCGATGAAAAGAGGCTTCGAATAAACTCTTTGAACAATACTGAGAGTTTTTTTTCACCACAGCACTGGAATTTTCAAACACTGTTAGTAGACTGTTTTCTCCATAGATATGAGGATATATTTGGAAGGAGAGAGAGGTTTTTGTTCCAACAAAATGTTTTATTTTCTTGCATAAAAAGGTTCCCATGACAGAAAACTAGGGAGTTTTGACATTCTCCGGCCGTAGTAAATGCCATTTCCCTTTTTTTCTCTCTCTCTCTCTCCCTTAAATTCTATGTACTTTCCCTAGGATTTCTCCAGATTTTTTTCTCTTTTCTCTCTCTCTCTCTGAACAAGGAAAAATGTAACTTTCTTTTGGGAAAAGTATGTACTTCAAGGTACATCCTCAGCTTTATTTTGACTTCATCCTTAAGTTGGTCCTTAGAAGAAGAAAAAAATTTAAATACTCAATGTTCTTTTTTTCAAAAGCTTGTTTCTTTCCTCTCTATAAGTGTATTAAGGTCATGGATTAGTATGGAGAAAGCTTATAGGTGAGGTATTAAGAGAAAGTAAAATAGCTCGCGCCTTTACCTAGAAGAGAAAGTGTAGTACACGTGCAGAAAGAGAGGATAACTCGACACAAATTTCAAGCCCACAATTCTCTCTCTCCTTTTCCTCCTCAAAGCTTTCTCTCTCTCTCTCTCTCTCTCTCTCTCTCAGTAGGACAATAAGCTTTGATTATATCTCATCCCTTTCTCTCTCTCTCACTCTTCAATATCTCTACTACATCTCATACCTATATAATTATCCCCACTAATTGAACATTGAGTAAGTGGAAATTTTTCCTCAACTTTTTCCCCCTTTCCAAAAACTACTGTAAAAAAGTATTTATATCTTTTGTTGAGCAAGTGCAAGGCATGCTAACGGAGGCATGTCCTAAATTCATGGAATTCCCCAAAGAATTCCCTTCTATATGAATGAGTCCTTTGTGTATAAAATCAGAAATGTAGATATTGCAGAGCCACAGAAAATAGTATCATTCCAGTTGATGGGCAGCCAACCAACCAATTGAGTAACAGGTGCATGTAGCAAGGCCAGAAAGATAATTCAATTTTACATGTAGATATTGACAGTTATGATTAGTCTGAGAACTGACAGTGCACACACACACACACACACGCACCAACCTTTATGTTACTGATACATTAGCCAATAGAGAAAGCATACTATTCCTCACAAAAATTCCCTATTATAGGTCAGCTAAAATATCAAGGGAAATCCATAAAGTACATAATCAAGCTTGATTATTTATTCAGTAATATTTATCAACTTTAACTTTTCCTTCATAAGAAAAAGCTTTACCCTAGTTTTTTTTTCCTCTCCCTATTGACTCTCCCGACCTAGGCTTACGAGTAGGAGAGTTTTTTGTATCTGGGAGAGAGCAAGAGACATTTATTAAATCAATGAGTAAATACTGTCCCATCTGTCAATACTATGATAAATGCAGTAACTGCAACTATTCTCTCCTTTTCTGTGTATCTTTGTACTAAAGTTTTTCTCTCTCAGAAAATAAATGTATTCTGTTAAAAAAAGAAAAACCTTTCCCTGAACGACCTTTTCCCATGCTTTTTATCACATAGAGAATGGTTATACAAAATGAATATTCTCCCTCCTCTGAGGAAATATATTTGAGTTGTTGATGCATGATGTGAATTAATGCAAAGGGGAATACGGATATTATTTGTATATGAACAACATTATTATTAGTATTTAATGGATGATTGTGCAAAGGTGTATATTTAATCTTGTATTTTCCACGTACAAAGGAATAGAATGGAGGGAAAGCTGTCCATGGTTATCAGAGACTGGCTTGTAGGGAGTGAATTATTTGATTTCCATGGAGGTAGTAATTAGAATAGGTGGAATGGCTAGGTACACTCTGTTTCGTATAATAACTCTCTCGAAAGAACTGTGTTTAGGGAGAGGAGAGAGAGAGAGAATAGATACATGGAGAGGAGAGAAGAGAGGCAGTAACCTGGTGATTTAGTGGAGGAGGGTGTGAACACAATGAGAATATCATTGCTGGTGGTAGGTTCGGAGGCAGGCGGTTTTCTCCGAATGTGTCTGCATGGATTTACAAGGTGTGTTCATAATGATGCTTTGTTTTTACTCTACCTCCTTTCTTCTCTCTCCTCTCCTTTTTTCATCCATGTAATTTCACACACACACTCTCTCTCTCCCTCCTTTTCTCCACACGTACAATAAGTTACTCGATATTTTGTCATTCCCAACCCTTATGAATGATTTCCATAGGAATTTGTAAATACCCACAGAAAATTCTTCTTGTGTGTAGAGAAAATTTACTCTGAGCTATTAATCAATATGGATATGGACAAAAGAGATCTGATGAGGGATGAGAGCTAGGAAAAGATAGAGAAAACAAAAATATACGTACGAGTTTCCAAATGTATCTTGAGCTTCACAAGAGGAGCTGCCCCGTCAACTTTTAGCACTGTGGTTAAAATCCTTGGGAAGGAAGGAAAACCAAGAAGGAAGAAGCTGAGTCTTGATGAATCTTCCTGGCAGCACAGGTTTCGTTCAGAAAAAAACGACCAACGTCAAAAAGTAGGAGACGAACAAATTTTAACTCTATAGAAGACTTTCTCCTTTACTTTCTCCTTTACTTTCTCCTTTACTTTCACCAGACTTTATTACCTATGAATTTTTTGTGAGGTTTAAGAGTTCTGGAGGATTTGATGAAGTTTTTTCTTCTTTTTCTTGTGGTATATTTTCTCTCTCTCTCTCTCTCTCTCTCTCTCTTATGGAACTGATAAAATTTCTTGATCAAATTTATATGTGATAGAAATTCCGCTCCTGACTTTCTCTCTCTCTCTCTCTCTCAGTGACTTTATGAACAAGTTTTTCCCAAGTGGAATAGTTGATGATGGTCAAACGCAGCTGATTTCACGGTGGATCAATTCCAGACTCTTTCACTATACATGGGATAGTACTAAGAGCAATTCTATCTCCCAAAACTTTCTCCCTCAAACTGACTTCTCTGTTAAATTGACAAGTTGTAGTACTCAGCCCAAGTATCTATTTTGGGAAAGTCCAAAAGAGAGAATGAGTACATAAAGAAGTGGTAGTAGTAGTAGTAGTAGTAGTAGTAGTCGTAGTAGTAGGAAAATCCAAGAGAAAGAGAAAGCTACAAGTTTCTCGCAAAGTTTAGAAGAGCCGAATGTTCCTCTCCTGGTTCCTGCATGGGTTCTTCTACATTTTCCTCTCACTCACTCTCTCTACTCTATACTATTACAGAGAAATGTGAGCAAGCGAACAGGTTACCAACCATCTACCACAGAAAAAAAAGCTTCCTTTCCCTATTCCTAAAAGGAATGGAGAAAGACGAATACATGCGCACACCAACTAATCCATCACATTGAGTCAAATATCAGCAACTCGAATGCAAGCAGTGTGCACTTGTAGTTTCTTTCTCACTCTCTCGTTCTCTCTCTCTGCAACATACAATCACATACTCACGCATTCTAGAGAAAAATGTAAATCCTATGTTCAAAACCTTTAGCCCAAAACCTTTCCTTCAAAAAGTAAAAGTTGGAGAAAGCAGTGCTAAATAATAGCATATAGAGAATAACGTTAAAGAGACAGAATGACCTGATTTTCAAAATAAGAACCTCCAACTCATTAAATAATACATACGATAGTTCTCGGAGCCATAAACAAAGAGAATGTTAGCTCGTAATTATCTTTATTGCACTCAAATGTAGTATATTCTTATGAATGACAAATCCCATCTAAATCCTTCAACTTTCCAATCAGGACTTTCTCCTCCCTGAAAATTCCCCTCCTTCTCACTCTCTCATAAGAAAACTGTGAGTTGGAAAAAACCATGAGGAATGATAATCTTGATTAAATCCCCGGCCAGACCCTCCTCTCATATAAAAGTCTAAAGCACTTGGTAATATTCGCCTTTTAATCTTTTATCATATGAAAATCATTAATTCCTGGCAATTCCCTATGCTTAACTCTGCCTGTACATATGTGGCTGTTATCTTTCTAGGAATATGACTATCGTAAAGATCAAGTTCGCATCAATCAAGGGAGAGTTTAAATTGTAGATGTTAAACTTTTTCTTTCTCTTCCTATGAAAATACATGTATATTTTTATTAAGCATTATAGCTCGTATTATTTGGATGGGAGAAACTTTCTAATGTGGTACTTTCTCTCTTATATAAAGTATTCACTATTATGCTTTCTCTATGTATAGAATAAAGCTTTTCATTTTAATCTGGAATTTTGGAGGATTTCCTAGGTAGGTAATTTGTTGGTAGAGGGAGAACTTTCTCCCCCATAAGAAATTCAAAGTCATTTTTTACTATATATGTACATATCTAATTCTAACTAGGTAAGAGGAGTCTCTATAAAGTGGAGTAGTTAAGTGGAACTTTAGGAGGACACCGTAAGAGAGATATTAGGTTATACCCCTCGATATAAATTAGACCTTCAAAATGAACCCACACTTAACGTAACTTTTCCCTATAGTAGTACTTTCTCCTCTGGCATTTACAAATACAAATACCTAACCATTCCAAGAGAAAAACATGTGTTAATATTTTAAAAGACGTGTTTAATTTCCTCGTACCTCTTTTCCAGTGACTATATAGTAAAATATAAAAGGGAGTTGTCCTGTAAATTTTCATTTCCCGGCCTCCAACACTTTTATCGCCACCCACATTGTATTTTTGTACATTTTAATTTTCTAACTTCATTTGAACCTTTTTACTACCCTCATATATAGAGTTGAGCTTGAGCAGTTAGAAATGTTGGCTCTATAATGATACTAAATAAAACAGAATAGCTGGAGGGAAATTCGGAGGAAGTGTCATATCCATCAAGTGCTGAAGCGTGAAGGGGCTAATTTCAAATCTCGAGTGAGAGGAAGTATTTCTCTTTTTTTGAGCCTTAGGCATATTTTGAGGAGAAAAAGTGTGATAGGGAGAGAGAGAAAGTGTATGATGAGGAATTCATTCCCTAGGAACTACATTGTCTCTGTGGAAATCGTGTAATAGAGAGAGAGAGAGAGAGAGAGAGAGAGAGAGAAAGTTGAAGGAATAGGAAGGAGAGAGATTGATAAGACTTGTGGGGGAGGGAAATAAAGTAGAAATCCTTTATCGCTTGTCATATTCTTAAATTGGGCTTGGAGAGAAAAAGATGGAAATCTTTTATTCTGGAAATTCTGGGTCTCTTCCATCAGAGTCCGTCTGTAATTTTAGGAGAAAATTTTCTATTTCATCAAAAAGGACTAGGAAGACTCAGGAGAATATTACAAGTTGATGATTTCATATGTCGATTGACATAATTCTATGTATATGAATAGGAAAAAAAATTGTAGGAAAAAAGTATTTATATTTCATTTTAAGATAAGTCCACGTTCCTACAGGAGTTCCATATGCGTCATTTGAATGCATTTGTGATGAGAGAAAGGAGCTAAGGGAAATATTTAGGAAGGAGAAAGTAGAGAAAGGATCTTAATTAAATTCACTTACGAATCCGACTTTGCAGTCGTAAATATTAATTCCTGCAATTTAGAAACAAGTTCAATCCTCCGAGTGCAGGAGTGTAGCTAAGGACGTAAGAGGGAAAGGCGGAAAAGTTCCGTGGTTTTCTATTGTCTTATTATTATTGGTGCTTGTGAAATTTGTTAAATTATGTAAACCAAAAAGCTCTCACCACTTATTAGTACGCATTTCCTAGGTAACAGAAGCGAGAGAGAGAGAGAGATAGAGAATCCCACTACACTCATGAATACGAAAAAGTAGAAGTACATAACAAAATTGGAAGGAAAAAAATGTCAGGGACAAATTCCAAAAGAGAGAAAGTTAGGAAATTCAATTGAGTCTTTCCTCCTTAAAAAGCTTTTTTTCTTTCTTTCTTTCTCTCTCTCTCTCTCTTTCACTTCCTCCAATTCTTCTTTCCTCCTTTCTCATCCTCCTCCCCTATAAAATCTACGTGGTAGTGAGGCTAAGCCGGAAGCTTTAGAAAAGTGACAATTGCTCCAGTTAAGTTGTAAATCCATGATTTAGTCCATGTTTGCATGAAAAAGACTATTATTCCTTTCCCTATGTACTATTTTAAATGTGAGTTCTTTCCCAAGCAGACTATTTACTTGCATGTAGTAATAAAATCCAGAGAGTTGTAACATACCAAAAGGATTTTGCGGTTAATTAACCACAAAATTCATTACAAAACTACACCAAAACTCCCCTTTCATAAACCATTTATTCTGGCTCACTGTCACCAAGTTAAGAATTAAGATTCCTACGTTTCCGCCTTTCCCTATTTATCTTCTCTGATCAACCACTTTTATTCTATAGTAAGCTTTGATCCAACCAACTTTCTCTCTCTCTCTCTCTCTCTCTCTACAGTTCATATCACCATAAAATCTCCTCACCACAAATATTTTTCCAGCTAATTCGATTTAGGAAAACAAAATCTTTTAAACTCGGGTTTCATCTCTTTCTCTTTGAACTTACGTGGTAAACTTGTCATGAGGAAAATATCCTTGCTCTTTAGTATATTTTATGTTGAAAGAGAATATTTGTGATGGCGTTGCAAAATTTCTTCACTTGTATAGAAAGTAATGGGAATAGATAAGGTTTGTATGTATTTTATGCTCCCTTTGTAGGCTTTTGCCTTTGAGTATAACTTGATTGTTTAAATTAAAAATGACAGATAACCATGTAGCTGTAGGGGCTGCGTGTCTTGTGAGATTATCAATCAAAACTAGGTTATTGGCTGACAATGGTATATAAAACTTTATTGTTACTGCTTCCCATTGGAAGTAGCCATCATTGACTCAGTATACTGTATGACATTATTTAT
>JAQFXU010000158.1:0-81987 GCA_034693705.1 Spatulosminthurus flaviceps | reverse complement strand
GGAAATTTTCCTGCGCCTGCATAGTTATGCATAATTAATTGGCATAATTTATGCGTAAAATGCAAACAATTATGTAAGTTATTTGGAACGCTTTTTTCTTCATAAAGAATTGGTACCCAATTATGAATAACATTTGCATAATTGTGTACCAATCCTTTACGAAGAAAAAAGCGCTCCAAATAATTTACATAATTGTTTGCATTTTACGCATAAATTATGCCAATTAATTATGCATATATGCAGGCGCAGGAAAATTTCCCGTCGGGAGTGATATTGTAAGTACATCAGAAGAGAAAAAAATAAACCAGTACAGACGGAGCACTGTATTTTTCAAAAAGTTGTACATCTGTATGATGTCTTAAATGATCTCCAAATACAAATTCGTACTGTATTCATGCTGGCCCGACGGTGATATCTGAGAGTTATCAGGCTGGGGTGGTTCCACTTGTAACTTGGATTTTTAGCGGCGTGAGGAGCATCGGGGTTTTGGGGTAATAGTGCAATGCAATATGGGCTTAATAGTTTTATACTCTTGAAATTTCTTCTCCAAAATAATAATTTTCTCCTTCCTTCCTAAAGTGACATTGATTACTGGATGAAACAACATTAGTGTTGTTACTTGTTACCCGCCATGACAGGCTCGATACTTTCTCAGGAAAGTACTTTTCTCTAATCGAAGGACCAGCGGCAAGCGCAACTATTTCTTTAGCAAAAGCCGAGACTCAAGTCTCAGCTCAACTTCTTTCTCAATTCTCAACTTACAACACCAATGTTCCTTAACTTTCACTCAACTTAGTGTCTCAACAGATGAGAACTGTCAATGAGATTTCGCCCTTAATACGCCAGCTTTAGGCTAAAATCTCGTGTTTAACTTCGAAGGAAAATATCTGACAAAATCAGAGCAATCTGAAAATACGTTTCCTGCTTTGATACAGTTAAAAGCTGACTGACTTTAATTTCCATCACCGTAGACTAAGTTAAATACCTTAATAATTATATCCAAGATAATGCTTCGTATGAATAGTTAAATGAAAATAACAATGAGAAAATTAAAACAATAATAATTATGATCCGCATCCCCATCTCCATCGTAATCACCTACGAAGCATCCACATCCACCACCTCAACAGCATCCATCAATATCCTCATTTCACTTCGGCAGTAACAATTAGATTTTTGTTTATAATTTCTGATGATTATTTAATTTTGTAAACAAGACATGGTTCCCACATGCCAGATTAATAATAAATTATAACCTGTAGTAAATATTTCGATCACACGTAAATATATACCGTCATCCCGACCATGAAGATTTTATATAGTAAACAAGATAATTTTTATTGCAATCGCATACATATAGTCCTTCTCATAGTATAATTTTTTGATGTTTCTGGGGGAAAAGTGATGATTTCTATATTGTCCCTCCCAGCTGGTGTACACTTCTGTCATTCACAGCCATGGAAGTTACGACGGAAATTCAGATTGAATGACCGTTGCCATCAAAGGTTCCAATAATCAAACCCAATAAATTTTATTTAGCCAACGGTTTTGATTGGTAGCTTTAAGACGAAAATAAAAATATCGGACCTAAGGGCAAGGCAAACGTCCTGAAAATTAAATTTACATCAATGTTAAATCTGAAAAGAAGTAGAAATAACAAGATTTTGTCATAGTTCACTCAGTTCACTGACGTGTGCGTTTTGCAATTGCAGTATATAATGCTTGTCGCCCACAAAAATTACTAGAAAAGTTGAAAATGGGCATTTTCAAATGGTAAATAACAATGGGTAACACGCTACCTACCTTTAAAGAAGACCACCGGAATATTCCATGTTTAAGCCCAACCTTAATTTGAATTACTCAAAAAATCCATTTGTAACATGAACTATATATGTATCAAAGAATATAGGCTATCCTGAGAAGTTCTCAGTGAGAACCCGAATATGCTTGTGTTTCAGGTGTCAATAAGTCATCCAGAAATATGTGTGAAAAAATTGATAATGGTGGATGTTAGTAAATTAAGAGAGATCCATATGTACTTGAACCATAGACTCGTACCTCACTGTCATCACATAAAATTGAGTTTATACGAGGGGAGAAGCCAACTATTCTATCAATGGCGTTAGTTAGATGAATAAAATAGATTAAGAATTAATATAAGGAAGAGCTGACGAGATATACTTATTGACTTATTTCAAATATATAAGATGTGTATACACTTCAGCTCAAAGTCCAGGATTTTGATTTGACCTTATGTGTGTGAGGGATATAAATGTTCATATCATTTATTTCTCTCCTCATTCTTCCCTAAATAACCAAAGAAAGTTTTTCAATTTCGTTTGGATGGCTAGACTCACATTTTGCAAATGTGTGTGAGCCCAAGTTTACAATGAATTTAATAAGTTTTGTGTTCTGTGCCATTTTAGTGGGTACCATAGCAGGTAAATTTATTTCACAATATTTTCAGTCACCACCAAATTATCAGTAACAATTATTATTTTCTTAGAATATTACCACAAGCGAGAGCAAAAGTTGAGTGTACAAAGTGAGAACTTCTCTAAATCGTGATCTATCTTTAATTTTAAAGATCAGTTAATCCTGATAGCGTCCTGTTCTTTTTCATTTCCCCCGAAATTTCCGAGCTAAATTGGAAATCCCAGTGCATTATTATAAGTTTACGTGAATTTACAGTGGATCACTTAAAAAGGAAGTTAACATTTTACATTTTGCTCCAGGTTTATACTGGTACAGATTGGGTGCTTTATAGCTAGTTTACAATTATTATTTCCGTTTCATATTGCATTTTCTACAGGAAAGCTAAAACATAACGTCCCATTTCAATTGCATATGTACGCTTTCCCGTTAATTTTTTCATTTCAAAATGTCAATATCTTGCGGAAATTTGTAAGATTGCAGGCTTGCTGTATACACTCCATATCTACAGCAAAAAACCTTAATTTGATGCTCGCAGCATGTACGGAATTTTTTTGCAAAAACAGGCACAAACTTGGTTATCATCCTATAAGCTGAGTTGGCTATGAGAGAGGTTATGGGCATTGATAAATTAAAGCATAAATTAACGTCCTTGATTAGCCATATAATTTATTAAAAAATCCCATGGAATGAATGAACTTGTTGTACTTAAATCAGTACAAAGACACGCTCGTGGGAATGACTGCTAGAAGTTTCCTCATTTGAGTATTAAAGATTTTATCAAGTATTGTCAAAAATAAACCAGAGGCCGTTTAGAGAGATCCAGAAAATAATTTTCTTCCAGTGTAAGTATACATAGGTAGAGGAAAGACGGAGATGACAAAATGTTTACTTCATTCAACCAATATATGCCGCTACAATAAATGATGGAAGATTATGTCGTAATATTTTACGTAAAGTTGACCTAACGTTTATAATATTATTCTATCGAGTCCATACGCCAAGTACAATTTCAGCGTCAGAAATTGTAGAGGAGTTTGGTTTAACCTATTCGGTCGGAAAAAAATTGATAAATAAATCTATTGAAAAACAACACATCTGTAGCTTAAAATAAACAAGTCCTATTACTATTATATGGATGCGCATTAAATGCTAGTTGATGATAACAGGGTAGGGACTGGGAGTTTAGGAGTAAAGATGAAGAACGTAGTAAGAAACTTATCAGGGCATTTTCATGGCATCGCTCCTTGTACATGTACATATATATATGATGCCTTCAACATAAATACACATTTTGAGTTTTTACCAACCAACGTAAAAATCAAGTCTTTTTCAAATACGTTTCCTATCCCATCAATTACTCACAGTTCATCAATACTCTTCCAAATGATACCTTAATAATTTATCTAACAATAACTAAAAGTCTAATATTTAACTAAAAACAATGATTCAATAGAAAATAAAATACTGATATGTCAGAGGTCCATGCACGCGAAGAACTTTCAACGCCAAAAATATGTTCTCCTTTAAGGCGATAAAATAAGAAACGTGTAATACAATTGATGGGTTCTTCATGAGTCGTAATCTTTCCAGCTTATACCTACCTTTATCTCTATAGTAATTATTATTGCTGAGCTAACTTTAAAATGCTATCAGTTATTGACTTTCACTTTTTCTTACAGGACCCACCGGACCCAGAGGAAACTCCAAATGCGTGTCGTTTTGCAAAGGTGTGTACCTTTTAATTTAAATGGAGGCTTTACATATACTACACTACACATAAAAAGAATGCAAAAGCTCACCCTGAATTCCAAATGCTCGTCACTATACTTACAATACTAATCTCCCGTCCTTTCAGATTCCAGTAAGTTTCTATATGAGCCCGGAAAATCCTATTACTATGACTACACTGCGGATTTCAGCACTTCCGTCATCGGAGGCTCCAACCATGAATCCCGTCTCCATTTAACCGCAAACGTTGAGATCAATGCCGCGTCATCTTGCGAGCTTATCCTTAAAGTAACAATATTGTTTCCCCTGAATCTTTAAAAAAAATTATAACAATTGTACTTTTATCACATAAAATAGTTTATTAGAGTTCAAAGTTGACATCCTGTCCATGGAATTTCCCAAAATCAGTATTATTTTGAATTTAAATAGCTTCGCAATGTGGCCTTGCAAGAATCAACATCGGATGATAGGAACAATCAACGGCCAATAGATGGCTCACAGCCTCTCAGTCAAGAGTTACAGCAAAATCCTTTACGGTTTTCATTCCAGGATGGTAAAATTGAGCACATTTGTGCTCCAGAGGAAGAACCATCATGGGTCTTGAACATCAAGAGAGGAATTTTGTCTACCCTGCAGAACACCATGGAGAAAGCAGAGGAGCAAAACTCATATGAAGTGAGCAAAAGACAATTACGAAGGGAATCGATTTAAATACTTATAAGGTAAAGTTTTAAGAGTATTAATGCTGTTTCGTTTTTGTAATTTTTAACAGGTTGATGTGAGTGGCCGATGTATGACCAAGTACAATTTATTGGGTGACACCTGGACAGGGAGCAATACAGTGAAGAAGGTTAAAGACCTTTCGGGTTGCAGTCAACGACACAGTCATATCTCAGCTTTGCAATCGATTCCTTATACTTCTCAGTCATTGATGCAAAACTTACCCTTGCTGAAAAGTAAACAAGAGTGTACTCAATTAATTCGTGATGGAAAGGTTGAGAACGTCCAATGTCAAGAAATTCACAGATTCCAACCATTTGAGACAGAAGAAAGTGGAGCGCAATCAATCGTTTCACAGGTTTTAACGCTTACCGGGGAGAAAACAAAGTCATTTCCTATTGGTAAGTTGTTAAATGATTGTGAAACAGTATTTATGTCGTGGGTCGCTGGATTCTTTAACAGGTTTTAATTATTCCTCTCTTTCTAATTTAGATGAATCCATAAGGTTTAAAAGGACGAGTTTACTCTTCCAAAGTCAAGGACCCGCGGAAGCGTCGGAAACTGACATCTTTGGAATCATAAGCTTGCTGCAAAAGTTGGAACATGAAAGGACACCCGATGTTCGCGCCGAGTCTCCTCAACTTTTTATTGAATTGGTAGAAAACCTAAAACTGCTCAATACTCCAGCTTTAGTCAATCTTTTCAGTCGAATGAAGAGTCCAATTTCAAGGAAGTACTTGATGGATGCCATGCCACTTGTGTCTTCAGCACCGTCATTATCCCTTATGAGAGATCTCCTTTTGGATGGAACATTGAGCGAAAAGCAAATTGATACCTGGCTGTCAAGCCTCATTTTTATCAAGCACCCCAATTTGGATATGATTGCCGCTCTCCAGGTGGGATTTTTCTTGTTGATTTTACCCCATACTATAGCATTGCTGGTTCTTTTTTCTCAGGTTACGCATTTAAAAGTATGTATCATCAATGGTACACTAATTCAGAGAATTGGGATTCGGAATCCGAACCATTATCATATTTAATAGTGGTCGGACCAGTTCAGTTCAAAATTGAAAATTTTCAGTTCAGTTCAGTTCAGTTTGGTTCAAGCCAACTTCAGTTCAGTTTGACCTTTGACCCGAACAGAATAGTTCAGTCCAAGCTTTGAATCGAACTGAAATGAAATCTTTGAACTGATTATCAAATATTTCAGAATTGTGGCGGGAATCCAATTGATTCGTAAATATTGTCGTAAATCGATTGAGTTGGAGGTTTTATTATCAAGTATTTTGTCCATGAGTAGGGATGTCGATTATTATTTCCATTTTAATTTTGATTCGAAGATTTTTTGGGGTAACGTGGCAATGCAGATTTACTTCACGCCTTGAACTGTTTTAACTTCAGTTCAGTTTGTCTGATGAACCGAACTGAACTGAACCGAAAAACTGTGAACTGTACTGAAAATTCCAGTTTCGATTCAGTTCACTCCGCGAACCGAACCAAACTGAACTGATCTGACCACTAAATTATTTAAAAATTTGGGGCATCCAAATCCAAATGGAAATCGGAACAAACAAAGAAAACGTGAGAAAGTAATCCTATCGAAAACATGATTCATATAAATGTGCAGAATTGGCATCAGAATGCAAATATTTATGTGTCAGTTATGATTTCATACATTTATTTTATCCGTAAAATTCGTCAATGTACTTTTGATGGGTTTTGACGTCCAGAGACGCTTTTTAAGCCTTTTTTCCGAATTTTATTTGAAACATTTATAGTAAAAATATTTCGCAATCAACCTTTGTTAATTTTTCTTTGAAACCCAGTTTTCTTCATACGTAATGTAATACTACAGGATGCCCGGTTGCGCTTAAATGGATACCGTTTCTACCGCATTCGTAAAGATGGTGGGTTTGATGGTCCCCGTAGCATGAATACGGTTTATGAAGCAAACGTCTGAAAACATGTATTGACATTGAAATCATATGCGTTAGCTATTTAACACATACAGAGAGGTATATACTTAGCATGTGACTTAATAAACCGTCCTTCAAAGTCTTTGACTCTTCGTATATTTTGCCTGAGACAAGACTGAGGTTACGACCTAAAAGAGCACTAAAAATATAGGAAAGTTAATCACATACATTTTTAAATACCTTTCCTTATCGTATCAACGTAAGTATAAGTGTAGATATCATATAAGTTTATAAGGGATCAAACATGGACCACATCTAAAATCTTGTAGTTTATAACCATGGCTTTTATTATGCTGAATTATGGTGATACATAGCTATTCACGTTGGAACATTCATTGTCATTTTTGTCATTCAAATCAGATGTACTAGTTAGTTGCCATTGAAACCACACATTCTAGGTACTCACGATAGATGGAGTAGTTTATTTTTGAAATCCAATGTATTATGCATCAATGTACTTGTCAAATTGTGGTAGTGTTATCACTTATTTCCCGATTTAAAATGTGTGTAAAATTGATTTAAAAAAATTCGAGATTTTTTTCTCAAAATCTAAGCTACCGATTTCAACCAAATTAAAAAATACAAATGTGACTCACATGTATAATGTCATTGAAATCTGGCCATTAGTTTTGGAAATATTCAAATTTTAAAATTCAAAATTATTTTTCTCAAAAACTTTGTTATCGATTTCAAAGCTGATTTTTAAAAAATTGTAGTAGTCTTTATTTTATACGTGTGTAAAAAAATTGATTAGTATTCTGACCCGCCATGACAGGCTCACTTTTATACCTCTTGGTTTTATTTGTAGTTAACGAAGGACCAGCGCAAAGCGCAATATATTTACTTATTGTTAGAGAAAATCACTTTTTCACTCCTAAGGCAGTATTGGCAAAAACCCAGGGTTTTTGTGGGTTTTTGGGTATTTGGGCAATTGGGTATTTGGTATGTATATCTCAACGAGGTTTTGTTTGTGAATAATTACTTTGTGTTTTACTATACAACTCCAATCAACTTAATTAAATTATATAAAATATTTAAATTAAAAACAGATAATTATTAATATCAACTATCATTGATGATTTATTGTAATAATGGTAGCAATGTACATGTTAATGATAATAACATATACAAAATGGTCATTGCAGTAATAATGAGAATATTAAAGTTTATTAACTACTAGTATTATAGTCAATAATTTGATGTTTTAAGTCTAAAAATGAATGAAACAAGTCGGAAATAAATATATGGCGCGCTTTTTTTCTCCGCCTAAAAGCAAAAACCCAATTACCCAAAACCTCAAAATATTTGATACCCAAAAACCACACAAAAGCCCAAAAACCCAGGGTTTTTGGGTTTTTGCCTCTGCCAACACTGTCCTAAGGTTTTGCCTCTAATTCGCCAGCTTTCGGCCTCAACTCAGATTGTCGTAATAAGTTTAAAAGCTGATTGAATTCCAATGAACTATCATTGGAAAAATTTAGAGAGGGAATTATAGAGTGGATATTGGATAGACGCCTTAATATGTGAGTACTAGTTAGTGGATAATGATACTTTACCATTTTTAGCTTTATGAGATACTGAGGGGAGAACAGTCAAAATTTTGTACTGACTCAGGAATATCTCGTTAATAAAGTCATGAAATGAAAATTGACTTTAATAAGAATTTTCAATGAATTTTCCTATGAGCCAATAGAAAAGATCATTTAAATGAAAACAACATCTTTAGGAAAACTGTAAATAATAAAACAGAAACAATAGAAAATGTGCATTCATAATTTGTATCCATGTGAGCCACCATCCTGAATCAGGCAGCAACAATTAGGATCGGCTGAATACTTCAGGAGACAAAAATGCTTTTGATTTTTGGTTATTATTACGAACACCCGGTCCGATTTCAACGAATAACGAACTCAGCCAAGGTATAGGCCCCAAGAAATGTTCCCACAAGTTTAAAACGAAATCGGTCCAGTATTTTTTGAGGCATCCTGCGGGTGGGCATACCGACAAGGTATTTTACTAGGTGACTGAAAATAGGCCCTAAAAATTATTTGCTTTGTGGATATCTTGATCGTAGCCCCAGCTTTACAAATGTTAAACAAAGGTTTCAGACTAAATCCATCCCGATATTGAGGCAGTGGATGGAGATGTTGAAATTTAAATTCCAAATGTCCAGAATGGTTTAGTTGCATGTTACAGTAATAAAATTAGCTACAAAATTACATTATGCGTTATGGCAGATACCAGCAATGCAATGCTATAAGACTATATTTCAGGGAAAATTGAATATTTTGACAACAACGAAAACACTGATTTTTAGCCACTTCTGGGAGAGCAACCAAGAAGTCAAGCTCTATTCGGAATTACAGCTCTAATCAATTCATACTGCAAAGAACATGAGGAATGCTCGGATGAAGTTCCCATACAAGAAAGTTTGGAACGAATTTTCTCCTACCTGGGAAACACGTGTGAGGTACCGGAACGAATTGAATCTCAGCAAAGAGTCTTGTATGCATTGAAAGCTATCGGTAATGCCGGAAGATTCCCCTCGGAGGCAGATCAGAGAAGCCTTCTAATTCTGAATCGATGCTTCATGGAAAAAAGCAACCCCACTGAAATCCGATTGGCTGCCATTGATGCATTTCGTCGGATGCCTTGCAATGTCTATGATCAACAATCAATTGTATCCATTTACTCTGACATTCAACGCGAAGATACTGAATTACGTATCCAGGCTTATTTGACTGCAATGAAATGTGCCAGCCGTCAACTAATTGAGACCGTCAAGGATGTTCTGTACACCGATTCGGTTAATCAAGGTAAAAAAATTGTTAAATATCAATTAACTGTCCGGTTATAAACACAACGCTTACAAAACACAGTAATTCACTCAGCGATTTACTCCCAGAGCAATGTCTTTTTTTATGATGATCGTGAAAATCTTATGATTTTAATCAAATTAATTTCAGTAAGCTCATTCGTGTGGACTCACCTGACCAACCTTATGGAGACTTCCAGCCCGGATAAACAAGCAATTCGGGATTTGCTAGCTAATGAATTTTTACAAAACAAATTTAAAACCGATGCCCGAAAATACTCCAGAAATTACGAGGGAGCATATTACAGTGAACCATGGAATGCAGGTGTGAGCAGTGATGCCAATGTCATTTTCACCCCAGACTCGTTCTTACCTAAGAGCGCAATGGTCAACTTGACCGTGCATATGTTTGGGAATTCCGTAAACTTACTTGAAGTTGGAGCGAGAGTTGAGGCGTTGGAGAACATTTTAGAACCAATTTTCGGGCCAAATGGTTACTTCCCAGATGAATCCGTTCTTGAAGCTTTGCATTCCATGAGGGCTAAGCGAGATATTAGGACTAATGAAATCGATCGCCTTGGTCACATCTACAATCAAGCCTACCGTAAATCTAATACCCCTGGTGGATCAGTCTACACTCGTATCTTTGGGCATGAAGTGCTGTACAAAAACTTTGACATGTCCAATAATGACAACGATCTATCCCTCATTGACGAGAATGGAAAAGACTGGTTGGACATGGATGCTCTCATGAGCTCTCTCACAAGAGGCAATGATATTGAATACACCAAATCAACGGTACTTCTGGATGCTACGTACACAGTAGCTACGTCTGTGGGTATTCCTTTGAGTTTGTCCTTGCAATCCGCAGCTACAATTGGCATTACTGCTAACGGGAAAATTGATATGGAAAAGTTTTGGTACAACAAAGAATTGGACGTTCAAGGTTTAATCCGTCCCAGCGCCGCTATTCAGATTGATGGTGTCCTATCTGCTCAATTAGGAAGAGCCAGTTCTTCCATAAAATCTGGAATACGACTTCAAAATACTCTACATACTTCAACAGCAGTACAAGGACTTATACAAATTAAAGGACCAAAGTTCATCAAAACGTCCATATCTCTACCACAAGACAAGCAAGAAATTTTCACTGCAAAATCTCAACTGTTGATTCTCACACCGTCTGGAAAGCCACATAAAATTGAACAAGGCCCAGCAGGACTTCCTAAAATTCAGTATGCGTCATGCAAAGGGTCCGATATTTTTGGAGTTGAATTTTGTACAAAAGTAGATCTTCCAGAACACATCATATTCCCTCTTCCGGCACCTGCTGAAGTTTCTGTTTACATTCAAAAGACCGACACCTTTGATAGTTACGACTTCGAGTACACTTTCAGCAATGATGATACTGCAACATCGGTCAAAGTTGATTTCGATACACCAGGTTCGCAGATTAACAGGAAATTGTCGGCGAACTTCGAACTGGATTACATTAGCACGGAACTGAAGGCATCAGTTGATGCCCCCACAAAGAGTTTTAGTATTGATGGGAAATACTCGTCGTCCGAGAAAAGCCTTCAACTGAGCATTACTTCCATGGATGACACAGTCATGATTTTCAGAACTGGTCTGAACCATCGTGGTACTCGGTTGGAACCGAACCTTTACATCCAAATTTTTAACCGTCCACTATTACACTTGGAGGGTAACATCGATCTCTTGAATATTGAACAACAGAATGGGCGTGCACACGTGGATTTAAGTTTGAAACATCTAACTTCGAGTCCCATCCTTATATCTGGTAAGTTTAAAGCTAAGAACAGTTGTTTGAATTATTTTATTCTGAATAAAATTTTTTGGATATTTTAGCTCTATGTAGTAAATTTTACTATAATGTTTCTTTAATTTTTAGGTGACATCAACAGGAGCGGAGAAAAATTTGACACAACAATCGGGGTAGAGTCGTACATTCTTACCGGAAACGTCCGCTCCCAATTCCGTTTCAAACCCGGCCATGTTAGCTCCAAAGCAGTTGCAGAATACTCCTGGAGAAACGCAGAAACCCGTACTATCGACATCAGTGCTAAAGTTCAAAACACGAAGAAAGGATCACTGTCTAAATTCATAGCCCAATTCAACTTTGCCATCCCGGACTCCCCAGACATGAGTATAGATTTTTTGCTGGACTCCCAAAATAGCCCAGGTTTCTGTGAGAATACATTGAGAATGTCCTTTGGAAAAACATTGTGGGAAGGCCACACCTTGTACAACAACCAGTACTCTCGAGAAACACAAGACTTGGCGTTGCAGTTGTCGCTTGCTTCACCACGTCTCGGAGTAGACTACAATGCCGAATTCTTGCACAATATAAATGCTGGAGGAATGACTACTAAATTTTCCGGTAGAACTAGACCTGAAAATGCTGTCAAAGCTGAGCTAGAATATGTGACTGAACATACAGAATTGATGAAAAAAACATTGACAGCGAAAGCTATCTGGCCTGAAAACGAGTATTCATTGAGAGCTCAGCTGAAAGAACTTCATGCAGGTGACTACGTAGGGGAGTTGATAATCCTGCTTCAAAATTTGGAAGAGATGAAAGCCGCTATTACGTACAAAAATAAAAGCTCAAACTCGAAACTAGATCATGCATTTGAGTTTCGTGCAAGAGGATTTACCACCATTCCTATTTCTGGTGATGCTGCTTTCTCTGCTAGCGACCAGCAATCCCACATTGGAGGTCAATTGGATATCAACAATAGTCGATACAGCACTAGCCTTGACTACACTATCGTAAGGAAAACTAATCACAAGATTGAAGGCAAATTAACTTTGGACGAGCGCAAATACACTGGAGAAATCAACTACCGGCGAGCGAAAACGGGCGAACGAATCCTCACCGTCGACTTAAATGGGACTAAGCACATCGCTTTAGAAGCAAAAGTGAGGACTTGGATGCATTTTATCCTAAAAATTGTTTCCATAAAATGGTATATAATTTCTTACATTTAATTTGAACAATAATCATGATATTTTAGCTCAACGGTGCCTTCCCTGGTCCATTCACAACATCCATATTTATCTTCCCAGACAAAGATGGGTCGCCAGAGGGAAAGCTTGGTCTACAGGGAACTTTTGATTTTAGCTCGATCAACCTGAAACTATACTACTTCGAAGACATGGTGACTGTTTCTGGAAGCTATGGAAATTCCAAACTGCAGGCGCAACTGGAATATCAAGACCAAATTTACAAAATCATTGTGGATGCGCCGGAACTCGAAATTAAGAAGACTTTAACTACAGTCAGAATCGAAACACCTATTGTAGGGTTTCAGAATATTAGAATCATCTTGAACCACAGCTTGAGCATCGGAGCTTTGGAAACTCACTTCCAAATTATAGTCGAGGATTTTGAATTGTCGGCAAAGCTTTCAGGATCGCATAGCAGTGAAGATTCCAGATTTCTTACCACATTTGAAATGACAGGGGTGCAAAGTTTGAGAGGTTCTGGACGTCTTGTAAGGAAGCCAACTGAAAAAAGTATTGAAATTAATTACGGACGTGGAGAAATGCATGGAAAGTTGAAAGCCGAATTCATTCGTAATCGAGGAGGCTTCTCCAGTACACTGTCCTTCAGATGTTGTGAATCTATGCCGGAAGTAAGCTTAAATTTATTATACGAGTCAAGCAAAAATATACTAAACACAATTTTATTTGACTGATTTTTTATCATTTTCAGCTTTCAATCGAGCTACTACACCAACTTGACACGAAGCTTACTTCTAACTTCAAAACAGAATGGACCTGGCCAGGATCAACCAAGAAGCAAATAACGGCAGGCATTAGTGGAGAAATTAACCCTGTCAATGTTAACTTCATTTTGACTACACCTTTTGAAAATTTCGAAAGATTGGAAACCGGAATCAAGATAAATCTGAATGGTCACGAGCGTGACTTGGGAATTATTCTAAATGGAAACTTTGACATAATGCCATTAGAAATGAATATTCGTTGTAAAAAAGGAAGTTCTGACTACTACCGATATGAAATTTCAAATGCTTGGAGTCAACAAAACACCCCTAAAATCCTGCGGATTGTTACCGAGGGGCACTACTTGTCTCTGACAAATTCAGATATCCAAACCACTCTCGAGCTTCCTCAACACTCGTACCAACTCAGCTGGAAAGCCGAAAAAGATGAACAAAACCAAATGATGGAAATTGGAGTAGCGCATGACCAACAAAGTTACAAAACCGGTTACTCTTGGAATTATGACCCGGAAATGAATCACATCAATGCTACGGCTTGGATAGATCGTCATAATCTTCCTCGGCTCTCCTTAGACTTCGAGCGCGTCAGCTCGTACCACAACTACAAACTCTATTTGAATGCTAACAAGGGAGAAACCAGCTTAGTAAAAACTCTTACTAATCTGAAAACTGAAGCTCTTTCTAAATGGGAATTCTCGTCTATGATTGAATCCTCACTTCAAATTATACCCAATGTTAAAATTGTCAGTAATCATCTCATCCAGGTTGGTGATATTAAACATAAAACTGAGGTTATCTTGGGACGCAATTTTGGAATGTTTGGAAAATTCATTCGCAATTTTGGAGGGGATGAGACTATTCACGGTATTGTAGAGTTTAATCTGCTGAGAGGACGAGATATTGATGGCCAACTTTCAATCTTCGGGGAGAATATTAAGGTAGGAGGTGAAATCACTCCTTCCTCACACGGGAAAAAAATCCAACTTCAGATTGAGTCCACATTGTTTTCTCCCATTGCTGGAGCTATCGAGTACTCATTCCGTCCTGACAATTACGTACTTTCTGTTGAGAGTTCAGCCAAGGGCAAGCAACTTCTTTCCGCAAAAGTGACAGGTGGTGTGCAAGGAGATGAAGTCCGCGGTTCCTTAGAGGTTGATTGCTCTTTCGGGCACCGCATAGTCGGCAGTGTAGTTGTGAATACCAACAACAACCAGTTGAAGCTAACTCTTAAAGAAGACAAGGCCAATTTATTTGACTTACTTCTTGATGGAAAGGTACTTACGATAAAATATTGCTGTAAATTAAGCGTAATTGTACAAAAATTGAGATTGCCAGATGAAAAAAAACATATTGCACGATATGCTCGTCTAAGTATGTTCTAAGTCTCTAAGAGTTTTACATTTCATTTGCTGATAATCATTAATTATTTTTATTGTGCAGGTTCAACGTTCAGAAGGGTTTGGAAAGGTGGAAATACGAAGTGAATTGTTTGAGTTCCTTAAAAATAAGGTCCAACTGTCTGCACTCTACAGCCTAAACCAAGAATACAAATTTTCAGCCAAATTTGTACAAAATGAAGTCGAAAACGAAATCAAAGGAAGCGCTGATTGGGAGGGCGAAACAAAGTATGTACGCGTGTCTTTACATGGCCAGTCCTCTGCAAACTTCAAAATTGAACTTCATGGAATCGAAAAATTGGAAAGCTCCTTGTCTATTTTTGGAGACACCATCTACGAAGCGGAGTTGACTAATAGCATGGAAAAAAATTCAGAAATGGCTTTCCATAACCTCCGGCTGGAATTTAGTTTCAGGAAATCGCAACCACTCGTGCTAACCACCAAGATCGGTTTTGGAATCAAGAAAATCGATATCGTAGTCGGAACTCCATATCAAGGTTGGACTAAACTCCGACTAGCGGGACAATTTGCTTTCGAAGATCAGAAGAAAGGAATTCAGTTAACTGCGGAAAAGGAATCAATGACTTACGTTTTAAATGCAGAAGCTGTGATAAGTAGGAAAGAGGGTAAATACACTGTGGAGATCGAAACTCCAATCGAAAATTATTCCAACCTCAAAGCTATGGTTGAGCACACTTCAAAGCAATTTAACGAGGTCAAGGTCCTTTTGAGCATTGAGTCCAACAGTATTCTAGCCCGAGGCAAATTTTCACCATCCAATATTGAATTGGAATTAAGAACTCCCTTCAGCAAAGTTCGCATTGTTTCTATCGCTGCTTCCTGGATGCTTGGCGGATCTAGCAAAACTGCTAGACTAGAAGGACGGTTCAACGAGCAAGTTTACCAAACCCAGGGTACCTGGACAGTTGAAAGCAAGAAGGGTAACGCTAAGCTGGATATAACAGGAATGGGCAAGTCTTACTCTGCAAATTTGTTATATGACTTCACGCAAGAATATTCTGCTGAGTTGAAACTTGAAAGTAATGGACATGAACAGAGAATCGGTGGACGTGTGATTCTAAATAGACAGCAAGTTGCAGTCGAAGCTTTCACTCCATTCCAAGGTTTCGAATCTTTACGTGGTCAGATTGCTTATTCCAAGAAGTCGCCAAATCATCATGCCCTTTCTGCTGAATGGAACTTTAGAGATTTGATCGGTCAATCAAAATTTGATATTAAACTTTTCCGGAATAAAATACAAATTGATGCTGAGACACCTCTAGAGAGATTTGAGAAAATCAGTGCTGAAATTCAATATCAGATGCAAGGTCCTGAGAAAGGTTTATCAATTTTTGGGAACCTAGGAGAAGATGCCCCATTCAAGCTGGCAGTAAACACAATGGTTACTGGAACCCTTCTCAATCTGAAGGTGCCAACGACTGCATCAGTTACCATAGAATTGGAGCTCCCTCTTGAACAACTTCAGAAAATGAGTTTAAATGGTGCATATGCCCGGCAGCAAACCACCCACACTGTCAGTATTGCTATTTCCAAAAATGAAGACTCAATCTCCGGGGGTGCTGAAATTAAACTTCCGCAGGGAAAGGTAATGGACTTAGAAGTTAAGGTAGAAGCTATTGCTCCAGCTTTTGGTATCGATGAAGCTCATGCTGCAGGAAAAATTCTTATCTCTCCCACGTCCATAAGTACCGTCTCACTTGAAACGAATCTGAACAGTGAAAAGCATAAAATCGACATCTCAGCCCAAATCAATCGGAGTACCATAAATATAGAAGCAAAGACAACAATTGAGGCGGTGAAGGATGTAAAAGTCACAATTCATCACGATGGGGTCGAAAAAATAACTGCCAACTTCGGCCTAAACGGTGAGGAAGGCACATTTCAATGTGTGTATTACTTTGGTGGGGCTCGAACCACGAAGCTAGACATCAACTTGACCACACCTTTTGAAGGAATGCGATCCATTCAGGCCAATTTAGATGTCAAGGCCGCAGGAGGATCTATTTTCGCAGATATTAGCTATCAAAATGAAGTTGTTAGGTATGTTTCAAAGCTAGAAGGAACTTACGACCCGTCAAATGGACGGATCCCCCTAGCAATGCAACTAAAACTTACTTTGCTGAGTCCAGTGCAAAACTTCGAAAACGTTGTCACCTACGTCAGCTATAGCAGGATCCAACCACGTTTGGCACTTATTCTGGAGCGTAATACCAATGAAGAAATTAACGGAGAAGCTTCATGGGTCAAAGGCGAAGCGAAATTCAACCTTGTATCTCGAGTACCTAAGTACCCCATCAATACGAAGAATAGCATTGTTTGGAAGAACGCTCCAAGTGTTTCCATCGACATCCAAGCTGGTCATCGGGAATATCATGCAGCGATCAAGGCCAACATTCAGGGGGTAAGATTTGGAGAGATTAAGCTGGAAACTTCCTTAGACGAATGGAATGGCATGGGAGCCACCTGGAATGTAGAGGGCGACATTTTTGGGGGGAAAGCCGCAGGCAAGTTGAATCTTGGCCGATTTGGAGAGAAGTCTGTGAGGTCCACCTGGCGAAATGATAATTGGGAATCTGCAAAGGTTGACTTGTGGTTCAAGGAATCTTCGGAAACCAAAGAACGAGGATTTTCTATACAGTACTCTGCTACAGGGAGAACTTCCGGAAATGGTAAATTCACGGCAGTCCTCATCTACTCCCTTGGTCATCGAGAGCAGCAGCTTGCACTCACGACTTCGATCAAAAGAACGAGCACCTCTGCCACTGTGGACGTATCCTTGCAAACTCCCTACAAACTTGTTCAAGATGTTAAATTCGTTGGTGTTGTAATGACCGGCGATGAAGCCTCCTTGGATGTATCTGCGTCTCTGAACAAACAAGTGCAATTGACAACTCATGTTGTTATAGCAGTTACACCTCTGGCGAGCAAGTTAAAGCTTACCTTTAATTCTCCACCTCTGGCAGAACCTTTTTCACTGAATGTGGGTTATGATTTTACTACATCAGAAAAGTCTTTAGAAATGGCATTTTCTCAAAACCAATACCAAATAAGCGTAGGCGCTGAAGCAACGGTTCCACGAGACTCCAATGAAATCGAACTTCGTATGATTGTTGATAGCAACGTTCCCCTTCTTGAATTTTCAGCATCTGGGAGCATCAAGGCTGGTTATAAAGTCGACAGTGATGGTACCCGTCAATTGAGTGTTTCAGTTGATTCTGATCAAACTGGTAAATGGGAAGTGTTGGGGGCACTTCGTCTGTCCACGGACTTCTATTCGAAGTTACACATCAGCAGCCCTTTGCAAAACATTGTGCCATCAATTCATTTTGAAGGAAGTAATCGAGGTAACATTCGTCAAGGTATCAGTAGCATTCTGGTCCTTCGTGTTGGAAGAACTCCAGAGATTAAAGCTATTTTCTCAGCTTCTGTTGATAAGATCCTCGTTTCTTTCACTTCTGGGTTCCAAGGGTTGGAAAATATGTCTCTAGAAATCAAGCTAGAATCTTCAAGGGACTACTCTAGTAGAAAATACTTCGTGGATGTACAAGCTTTCGGAGAACATGTAGCTTTGGAAGGAACAATCAATATTCCTGGGTCGTCAGTACAAATGGACGGTTCTTTAGAGTTGACTAGCAGCTGGAGTAAGATACAAAATGGTTCTTTGCGATTACAAATTGATGAAGCTGCCCATGTAAAAATGACAGGAGTGTGGGGAAGCCGAAACTTCGCTGTTCGTGGACATTTACGAGGTGTGGATCGAGACCCCTGGTGGAGACAAGTGGACGCCGATTTGACCTTCGAAATTGACTCCGAGAAGATTTGCAATGTCAAGAGCAAACATTTGATCACAAATAATGTCTATTCCTTTAACATCACACTTTGTGAAGCATATACCATGGAAACTTATCTTCATATTAATCCTGATAAGATGCTTTCTGCTTCCTTTCAATGGGCTGAAGACCAAGTGGTACGAGTTCTTGCCGAAGCTGGATCGGGTCGCTTTTCGGTAAGTTGAAAACAAATCGGGCGCTTCTACTTTCCTTTTTTCAAAGGCTTTGAATTCAAGATTGAATATTAAATCAAAAGTTTAGATTTTGCAGCTCTTCAGTCGTATAAACAGTGACTATAGTCTTTGGCTATTTACAGCCATCTATTTTATCTCTTCGGTGTATTAAATGAATGCTGTACACTGTATGAATTGCATGTAGGTATCCACAACCACGCCGTGGACAACTCCGATACATGCCAATGGTCAGTACGCTGTCACTGAAAAGGAACAGTCTGCGAAGGGTTACTTTACATACGATGGGCTCCGCTCGTCTTTGGAAGCAAGAGCACGTAGTTTGCCAGGATCATTCCAATCCTTCATCAGCGTAGACATACCCTTGTTCTTCCAAAAAGTCGATGCTGAGGTTCAAATTCAGAGAATAGGTGAAAGCAAATTATTGGGTGGTGTTGAAATGCAAATGCGGGATCGCCGACTATCCATCCGGGGAGAATACAACGAAAATAGCATTCAGTCCGACGACCACGAACTTCTTCAACGAAATCTCAAGCTCACTATGAATCTACCAAGCCAAAACTATCCTCAGGTGAGCGCTGACGTTACCATGCAACAACCCAAACATGGATTTGCTAGCTTGCAAGTGGAAGCAGCTGTTGAAATGCCTTCGGGAGTTTCAAAAGCAGCTGTGGGCTACAATGTTCCAATTAATAGCTCCAACCAAGTCGGAGTACGCGCTATGGTCGATACTCGCTATCTTTCAGAATCTCCTATGGAAATTGAGATATCCACTGGAATCGATGGGCCTCGTAAGTTAAAATTGCGGGTTCAGTATGAAAGCAATGATCTTCAGCTTGCATGGGATATGACCCTTCCGGAGTATAAAGTAACTGCGATCGCAAATGCCCCGGAACTGCTTCCAAATCACAGTCCCATAAAATTCAATGCAAATGGCAAGTTCAACTGGCCCCAGGAGATTAACATTCAAACCACTGGATCCTGCAGTCAATACTCATACAATGTTGAAGCAGGATTTGTAGTACACAGTGAAGGCATTAATGCTCAGGTTATGGCTGAGATTCCAACCCTTTTCGACGAAAAGAGACAAATCATTTTTAAAGTTAAAAAAAATAATAGTGAGTCATATACTATTCAAATGACAGCTTCTGCAGGAACTAAGTACCTGGAACTCTTCAGCGAAGCTATTTGGCTATGCGAAAATATTTCTGTCAAAGGTAGAGTCAATGGATCCTTTGGAAATCATTATGCACTTTTCAATGCAAAGAAAGTTAATCAAAACTGGGAGTTTATCATGCATGGAGAGTCGAATACTCTTCTTACTGGTAAAAGGGTCAGAATAAATGGTCAGTTGCAACCCAGAGACAATGGAGAAGGTTTTGATCTCCTGATTCAGTGTACAACCCGGGGAGTAACTCACAAGGGTAATTTTACTGTGAACCTCAACCCTGCAAATGGGAAACTCGGCGTGACTCTGGAATCTCCTCGGAAGTCGCCGTTCCATGCCTACACCGAATGGTCCATTAATGCTACCTCGTTTTTGGGAAAACTGGAGACGAACGCTGCAGGCGACGACCACAGTCTGAAAATTTTGCTCAATAAGGAAAATCCGGAGGCACAAATCAATGTCAAGTGCCCCTATATTCCAGGCGAAGAATTTAATGCACATTTGAAGGCAGTTACAAGTGACACTCAAATTTGGATTCTTGGGGATGCTAAATGGGATGGAGATCAATGGAGAATCGAGGGAAGTGCACGTTATGAAGATTCTCAAGACATTGCGGCTAAATTAGAATTCATAACACCTTTCGAAGACTGGGATAGAATTACTTTCGAGGGCAAACTCAGTCCTACAGAAGTCCTAGTCGAAATGTACACTCCTATCAAAAATTTTCCTAATGCCAAAATTATGCTTGCTGGAGTGCCTCTTTTTGAGCCTTTCACTCTGAAATCCTTGGATAACATTAAACCACGGGTCATTCTAGGCCTTCCCTGGATGACCTACGATGTTTCAGGTAAGATTGTTTTTTGTCTTAAAATTTCGAATGTTCCACTTTACGTAATCGAAATTGAGCACGGAAAAGTGAAAAATATATCCCATTAATACGCATTTGTGCTAATGCACTTCTTGCTTTGCAGGTGCATTCAAGCTTCCGAAGAAGGGGTCACATGGAGATTTCACTCTTGGCCTAGAGTATGGGTCACCAAAGAAGACTAAAACAGACAAGTTCGAAATAAGCTTACAGATGCCTTCCTTGGAGGATCTAGGTTGGAAAATGGAAAACCCGGCGATAATCAACTTCAGTTTGCAAATTCCTAAAATGGGTTTGGTTCGTTGGGACGTTGGTGGGAGATTAGATTGGAAGACATGGGCTGAATTAAATGCATATGCTGAGCTCAACGGTCAAAAGGTTGAGCTTCTGAGTGAAGTGCGAAACGAACGGGGCAACCGGCGCTTGTCAGTTGTCCTCACAACACCATTCAAAAACTATGAGAAGTTCATCACATCTGTTCGTCTAGAAAACTACGAGGAAATCGGTTCCGGTCGAAATATTCTTATTGAGCTTCAGCATCCAAGCTGGGAGGAATCCGTCAGAATGGAAATAGACTACATGTACAGCTACAACAGTTTGACAAACATGAATGGAGAAGTAAAGATCGTTGCACCTAAAATCGCAAACTTCCCCCCTCTTGCATTGAAAATGCAAAGTAATGTTAAAGACGAAATTTACACTGGGGCTGTCGAAGGGACCTTGGGAACTAGACGTCCTTCACTGAAGATCCAAGCTGGTATGTCTCATCAGCGCACCTTTGCCACCATTGAAGGTATGTCAAGCCCGGATGAGATTTATCAGGCGAAGTGTGGTTTTGAGCTTACAAGGGAGGAACATAATGTTTCCGTAGTCGTAGAAGTTCATGCCATGAGAAACAAGGTTTTCGAAATTCAAACGGCGATGGCTAACCCCACCGAAGCGCTTGATGCAACTTTTGCCGTCAAAACACCGTTCACACTACTCAAGTCCGGTGCGGTTTCTGTACGGCTCTCACCGTTCATGAAGATCACCTCCATTAGCTCGATCATAAATAACTTGGACGTTAGCTTCGGAGCGCACTACAATGATAAAAAATTGGTCCAGCTTGAACTTGTGAGCAAGCAGGGTCGAAGAGTTCTCGAGATTCATAATCCCATCAGACCAATTTCATTTGCAGTTTCATTTGAACGAATTTTCAGTCAAAAATTGCGGCTCCTCACTGAGGTTTGCTGGGACTTAAACCAAGCTGCAAAGAGTACTGTGGGAATAGAATTTTCAATTAGCAAGAGCTCTTCTGCGAAAAACGCCTTGTTCCGAATTCAGGCTGCTCATATTGGCGGGTTAGAACTTGCAATTAGCCATGCCCTTACTTCCACGAGATTCGAACAAGGAACCAAGATTCGATTATTCAATCCACTGAACGATGCTGACATCAAGGAAATCGGTTATTTCTTCAGTCTGGGGGAGGTTACCACACTGGGAATGAAAAAGTATGACATGGTCACTCGGATCGATACTCCCTGGAGATCAGTGCAACTTGAAGCTAGTCATCACAACAATGACAAGCAAATTTACAGATATGTGGCATTGAAATGGGATCTGCAGGGGGATCAACTGAAGGTGATCGGATTGAAAGTGCAAACAGAGAAAACATCCGCCTGGAGAAGCAGGTCCACAAAAGATACCGTTACCCTTATCCATCCAAGTTTTTCTAATGATGTAGTCTTTGTTTATGATCGAACCTACAAAAACCTCGTATTCTTCTCAATGAGCTTCGAATTCCAACCATCCCAACGATCAGAGGATTTCTTTACCGTTTCTGCAACCACGGAGGGCATCAGTAATGGAATTAAAATTACTGTATCTCATCCTGCTTCAAAATTGAATGTGGAAGTTCAGACTCAACGTACCCCTGCTGCTTGTGCGGTCCAAGTGCAATACCTTGATATCTACGGTGAGGACCAAGCTGCACAAATCACCTGGTCACATGACTCATCTGACAAGCTGCTGGAAATTCATGCTGGAAAGGAGCTCCAGTCCATCTTTAGGGCCCAGCTTCAAGAAGAAGCAGATAAGCAGACCTTTAGTTTGAGAACTCTAGATACTCAAGTAGATGCCCAAGTTTTCAAAAACAAGCCGTATATTAACTTAGGAGTTAACATCGAGTCTGAAAAGAATTTTTATTTCACTGCTGGAATGCCTCACAAGAAGGAAGTCAGCTTAAGAATGTGGCGCGATGAGTATGGAATCACCATTCAGGATGCTCTCTTCGCATTCCGTCTAAATACTTCACAGCTTCTTTCCACCAAATTCACGTGGCGGCCAGAAATTATTACCGAAATGAATGACGGTTTTTACGATGCAGTCACTGCAGTGAAAAATACCGTAAGGGACAACATGTACCTTGCTTCGGCAAGAATCAAAGATGAAGTTGAAGGAAGATGGGTCATGCTACATCCATATGCTAAAGCCGTCCTTCAAGGGATATCCACGTATTCTGCCCAAGAAATTCGTGCACTGAAACAGGAATTCCTTCAAACTGTGCAGATGTTTTCAAGCATGTATGAGCAGAACTGGTTTTTCATCAAAGACATCGGTCAAATGTTTGGCTCAACGCTTCAAAGCATTTTCCAAACTTGGTGAGTTGTCAGTAGTACTACTTTGCATTTTTGTAAAATCATAATTTAGGAAGGTTGAGTTCATTGTTTTTAAATTTACAGTACACACGTTATGAAAACTATGTGGGCTGTTGCAAAAGAAGTTGCTACAATTCCTGCAGATGTCGCTGTCCTCCTAAAGAAACTTTTCCTAGAATATGCTGGAAAATTGGAGCAAACAATCGTACCATTATTGGATTCTGTGGAAAACTATGTTGTGGGATTGTGCAAGAATATCTGGAATAGTTTTGCTTGGTACGGGGAAATTATACAAGAAACCTACGTGATTGTTATGGACACCGTGGAAGGAAGAATAGAAGAACTGGAGAGAAGGATACTTGCCATTGGTTTCGTTCGTACTGCTATTCGTTACTACAAATCTTATGCTACTTGGATTGACGAACTTCCCATGAATGAGTACTTGGATGAAATTATCAAACTGCTGAAAATCAAGTCAGTTCTTGTGTCAAATGTACTACCAAGTAAAATGTGTAACGGTCATGACTTGTAAACTATCTTTGAAATCTTTTTTACAGAATCTGGAGGCCTGTTGAGGAGTATTTCAAACCCTACTTTGACATCCTGAACGACTTCATTGAAGAGAAAAATATCCTGGCCATTCTGGAAACCCCACCATTCCCTTACGTTCGGCATGTAATTCTCAAGATCAAAGTTGTCTGTGATCGTTTGTGGTCTTTCATCGAGGCTGAGCAGAAAATCAAGGACTTGATCACAAAAGCAATTCAGGCGTTGGATCAACTTGCCCGTCGTAGCATTCCCACTTCAACATTAGTTTGGGAAGTGGACAAGGGACATATTGAGTATCACCAGCCATTAGTGATTGCACAGTGGAATGACTTTACATCTCTACCAACATGGAAGGACTCAGAGGAAAATGCCAAAGAAATAAGTCAAATGAATGACTTTTACTATGAAATTATGGATACTTTCCGGAATGTAAAGCCTGCCATGGATTTGGACATTCGTAGCTTATTACCACCTTTTGGGACCCATGCAGTCATGGCTGGAGACTACCATTACTTCACTTTTGATAAGAAGTACTTCCGCTTTTCAGGGGAATGTAGTTATGTTCTTGTCGCAGATCTCCTTCATAAAAACTTCTCCCTACTGGTCAACTACGAAAATCGAGATGGAGACATTCGGAAAAAGTCGTATTCCCTTGTTAGTGGTGACCGTTCTATCGAGATTGACACCTCCAACATGAAAGTCAGTTTAGACGGGCGAAAGTCGGAGTTGCCTTTGGAAGTTGGACCGACTTTCATTCGCAGGATGCCCAACGGTCTGGAAATATTTGATAGTCGAGGTTTCCAAATGACTTGCAGTCAAACGCCGGCTGTCTGCATTATAACTGTGTCTGGATGGTACTTCGGTAAAGTTGGAGGACTCTTGGGCACATATGATAATGAAGCTATGAATGATTTGAGAACTCCCGATGGTCAAGTCGTCTCGGATGTTTCAAACTTTGCTCATTCTTGGCGCGTCGGTAAAAATAGCGGAGATTGTCGAATGAAGAACCTTGCTCGTGACGGACCTGATCCTACCGATGCAGATGGTGTTTGTAGCGAGCATTTTGATGACAGAAATTCCTTGTTGCGGCCTTGTTTTGGAAAAGTTGACACCGCCATTTTTAAGGACATGTGTTTGTATGATACTTCCCGTAATTTGAATAAAGCTTCTCGTCAAGAATCTGCTTGTACCGCTATCAGTGCTTACGTCACGGAGTGTCAAAAGAATGGAATCGATGTGTGGCTCCCTCCAACTTGTGGTATGTGTGGTAACCTATCATTATACATAATTTTAAGGAAGATTTAAAAAATTTATGAATTGTTTGCTAACTCAGTTCGATGCAAGTTGGAAGATGGAACTACTTTGATTAGTGGTGAAAACGCAACTTTAGAAATCCAAGGCGTTACTCTTCCTCCTCAATCGACTGATGTTGTTGTACTGCTGGAAGAAGCTTCCTGTCTCTCTGATTATGCACTAACTGATGCCATGCGCAAGCTTGATCAGGCATTGCAAAGTGAAGGATTAAATGACAACCGGTATTCAGTAATTGGATTTGGTGGCCAAGGATCGTACAGGAAGCCTCATATTCACACCTCCTCGGGTCAAATTTGGGCGCATAGCACACTCTTTAGAATTTCTGAAAACATTGAGATGAAAGGAAGTGGAGATGGGGACTTGTACGAGGCGATTGAATTCACCGCCAGAACTCTCAAATTTAGAGCAGGAGTCTCCAAAACATTTATAGCCGTCACTTGTGGAGACGAAAATTGTGGAAGCGACAGTCGCTATGCCGATACACTTACTCTTCTCATTGAAAATGATATCAAACTTCACATGTTGACGCCAAAGGAATTTACCCAGAAGGTCCGTAACTATTAAAAATAAATGTCCTTACGAAAAAATGTCATATTATTAGTTACCTGCCGTAAGAAGGCGTTCATACAATAAGTAAATGAATATTTTGTTTTCAGGGTAATAAAAGGGACAGCTCTAGCAGCAAGATTTATGGAATAGATCACGAAGGAGTTTTCACCTCAAGCCATGTGAAAAGCAGCAATCTTGAGGCAGACAAAGCTTTAAAACGACAACTTAACCTGCCTAAGGATCTTTGCACTCCTCTTGCTGTAGAAACAAATGGCTCCCGGTTCCATCTGCAAAATAATTCGAAAAAAGCCATTGATGTCTGGACGAGGCGTGTTGCTGCCACAGCTCAACCCTCTAAATGCCAGAATTGTGAGTGTATACCGGATAAAAGTGGAAGCCCTCATGTCGTCTGCAATCGATGCGTTTCTCCTATGTTGGAGGATATAGTGGAGTGGCAGAAGTATGAATCATATGATGGGACTATTCAGGAAGAGATTCCTGTCGTCGAAATTATGGAATTCTAGCACCGTTTACCGATGGCTGAGGCTGCAGTTATTTGTCCCTATCATATCTACTGTCACTGAATACTTCTACTCTATTCGAGTGTAAAGTATCAAAATAATAATTGTGATGTTAGTTAGTTTTACTATAATTTTGTTATTGTATTCTTTTTGTCTAATCAAAAATTCTGTGTTTCGGTGATTTGGTGCCAAACAGACTAGAATCTAAGACTAGCTAACTTACATAAAAATTGTTCGAGCCAAATAATTTGCGTAACTTCAGAATTCAGTCCAGTACATTATTCTTTAACTTATTCCCTACTTTTAAGTATTCAAGTTAAGCTTTCGGTGCTTCTTTGATCGACATGTCCTCTTAAATGACTATTATAAATGATATTGTTTATGCAATGTGTACAGTCCTGTGATTTCCCCCCGAAAGTTTTACTTTCATTCATTCTGTGCTTTTAATGGTACGCGTTTTCGCTTTATCTTCAAGTCTACTTCCACATTATGCTAAGGAAACCATACATTGCTTTTTAGTCTAATAGAAAAAGGAAACGAACAAAAAAAATCCAGTAGTAAAGGAATTCCTATAGTTTTTACGCAAATAATGAGAATAATTTATATTGAATAAATAAAACTAAATAAAATCCACGTATCGTAGTAGGTACCCTTGAATTACTCCTGATTTAATTTGTATATCGGCATATATGCTGACGTACTAAAAAAAATGCTGATGTAACTATGAACAGATCTCATGGAAGGGGAAGCAAAATAAAATACATGGAAATCCCTCTTTTAAAAATCCATCCCCATCAGTAATTCATGTACAAATTCCCATTTCCTCTTACAATTCGCAAAAAGCTTAAAAATAATCTCATTAAAATCCGCAGTCCGCAGCATTTCAAACTTCCTCCCGCTTGGTTTAAATGGGCAGCGGCAAGACTTACCATCTTATTACAGTGATTACAGTCAGTCTTTTTTAGTTATCAAACCAAATTTAGTTCACTGACTTGCTTGTACGTCTTCGTATATATAGGTCTCTGCGTCTCTGATAAAAGCTCGTAAGAATTTAAGAGACGATAGACGATGATAAAAAAATAAAACCTGTGGGCTCCAGAGTTCAAAGGAAGAATAGCCTGTAGTAATAATATTTATGCATGAACATTTTCTACAAGGCAAGGGAACGTGAGGGTTCACAACATCCATTCCATACCCCAACAGCTTAAATTGTAGGAAGATTTTTCCTTTTGCTTATATTACCACCACAGCACTTTACTCCTTCATCTGACGATAATAGTTTTACAGCAAGTACTTACATGGATTCTTAGGCTGAAACGTTCAAAGTACAGGCTTTTGTATTGGTTTACATAACAGGTACATACTATGTAGACTCTTTTTTGAAGTAGCCCAAGTGTATAGTGTATAGTAAGTATGTACATGACAGGAGACTACTTTATATACACCTGCTGCATAAACATGTTAAAAGTCCCTTTCCCTATTCCTTTTTCCTCGATACAAAAGTGGATTCATACTATAGAGATTCAGATTCATATACATGGCTGTATGACTTGTTTAGTGTATAGTTAGTGTAGTACTCAATAGCTTTTATTACAGTCCTTTTAACCTGACGTTTTGGTGAATGGTGATAGGACTTGGTAGGTATACTTATTGAATTGTGTGTACGTACAAGTACATATTGTATAGAATTGTGTCCCTGCCTCCACCTGACTCGAAACTTGACATTTAATCTTTCATTCCAGCCCATATTTCTTTCCCCTCTGCATACTTTCATGTATTATTCATTCCTAGTACATCTCACATTACTATAATTATTCTGGTGGGTATAGGAAGTGGCATTCTCTGAATTTACCAGTATTGCGGGAGTATCCTATACAGGTAATTCTTAAGAAAGACTCCAGTAAAACGTTGCACTTTTTCCCACTTGAAATTTTAATTTAATTTGAATTTATGTACGTCCTATTCCTGATTCAGTATAATATTTATAAAAAGTAGGTAATTTTCTCACTATCCAACTGAACCTGGAGCTATTTTATTCCTGGGATTCATAAATAAATTCAGTATAATAAGAATCATCGATGGATTAGCGGTCTTATAATATTGTAATTCAGTTTCAATGTATAGATGTGAGCGGATGTAATTAGTAGTCAAGACATGTGATTTTTCGGTATGGGATAATCCTTTTGTACGTTCTTTTTATTTGTAGGACTTTATTGGGCGCTGCGTCTACTCAAAGGTTTCTTCTTCCAAATTCTTTAAAGCTGTGAAATTTTGAGGAATCAAGTCCTATGCCTGAAATGCTTGATTGAAACACTAAATAATTCCAAAAGGTGTGGATTCGAGGAGGATTGTTATTTTTGGATTCATTCGCGTCTTTGGACAAAACAAAACCATGGCTAATCACGGTTAGTTCCTTTTTCCGCTTAATATTTGAACGCACTTTAAGTCAGTTTGTTTTTTTATTTTATATTTTATTGAGTCATTTGTTTTTAATTTGTTGCGAAAAGTGTCATATTTTATGACTTTTGACCTTTTTTTGTTGATGTGTGTGTAAGGCTTGAGAATAGGTGTACATGTAATGCATCAATTTAATTTGTTTTCGCATTTTCATTTTTTGGTTTGCTTAACCGGATTTTATAGGGCCGTCATATGGGTTAAGCCGTGAGTGTGCCTTGAAAGTAAGGGGTTTGTTTATTTTTTATTGTTTTTAGTAGTGTAGCTTGTAGCTTCAGATATTTTGTGGTTGTTTTTGTTTGTTAAAATTAATGTGACGATTATTAACTGGTATAGTGTTAGATAATTGATTTGGATTATTAGTTTTGGGAAAATAATCGGTTGTGGTGTGTATATTTTAGTCGCAAGCAAAATTCAACTTGGAAAGGGCGCAAGAGGCGCTAAAATGGGTGGAGGAGGTTATCGAGCAAAAGTTGGACAATCCGAATGGTGACGGAGGAATTCGTAATCAAGCTGATTTTGCGGCTGCTCTTCGAGATGGAGTCGCCCTTTGTGAACTCATCAATCGTCTGTGTCCAAATGCTGTCAAAAGAATAAACAATCAAACGAATGCTCCCTTTAAGCATGTATGTCATATGTAATATGTGGAATTCAAAATTTTCATTGAAGAGTGGAAGATGCAAAAGGATGATAAGTTTTATTTGTGTATGTATTTTGGTTTACAGCGAGAAAACTTGGAGATGTTTTTAAAAGGATGCGAAACTTATGGATTGAAATCTCAGGATTTATTTCAAGTTAATGATTTGTATGAAAATAAGAGTCTTTATTTGGTTGTGGATTGTCTTTTTGCTTGCGGTGGAATGGTAAGATTCTTTGTGAATCACGTTTGGAATTTAAGGGAATAGCCTAACAATTTGACCATGTGTACGTGTGTATATTTGATTATAATTTTTTTTAAATATTGACAGGCTCAAAAGCAAGGATTTGATGGTCCAAGGCTGGGAGTAAAAGTGGCAGACAAAAATCTGAGGAACTTCTCCGAAGAACAAATCAGTTCAGGGAAAACAATAATTGGTCTTCAGTATGGATCCAATAAGGGAGCTACACAGTCTGGCATGTCTTTTGGGAACTCAAGGAAGATCCTTCCTTCGGAATTTATGCGAAACTGAGACATCTTTTTGAAAATAATGCAGAAAGTTTGGTAGTGACAGTCTCTTTGAAAAATGAAATTTAAATAAGACAAGTATTATTTTTAACGATTTATTCAGGTTATTACATTCCCCTTTGATCTGAAGTGCCATTCTCCAGTAATTGAGCATTTTTTCCATTTGTGTATTTTTATAGATTATATATTAGTGAATTAGTTTAGACACCTGCCATAAATGAGAAGCGACGAATTGATACTTGTGAAATCTGATTTTGTGCAATATTTGAAGAATTACACGAAATGTAAGTGATGAATATTCTGTGCCTTAATGCCATAACAAATAATTATTAGTAGTACTTGAAAATTTATATGGCTCAAATATTTTATGAGTGTTAGGGATAATCTACCTAATATATATGTACAATTTGCTAACTTACAATAGACGTTAGGTACAGATAGTACCAGAATTTAGTAAGCTGAAAGATGTATTTTTTCGAATATATTAGAGATGCCATTTATGAGGAATGTATACCGAATTGTTAGAATATTTATCTAGACAACTTACTTAGCCAGCTGAAGCTAAACCAATCAAGGTTGCTATACGGATTTGTCGATTCGGTTTTTTTGTGACAGTGACACAGTTTTTAAAACTTGGACTGAGGTTTGTTTTTGTTTCCCAAAATTTAGATGTAGTATCGACCAAGTCTGCATTTTTTATGTCAAACAAAAAGGAACTGTGTGGTGTAAATATAGTTGATAGTACTATATATTTTAATCATATAGCTAAAAGTTTAAACTGAACATACCTGAGGAGGGTATCGAAAATGGTACAAGCTCTACCAAGCTAATAGCTCGGTACACCTGACACGTGGCAATTTATGAAGGAATAATTTATTAAAAATATGGCATTCTGGATTTCAATGAAGATTTTGAAATGTAAGTGGTCATTGGGAATCTATTTCTACTAGAAAACTGCCATTTTGTGGTTGAAATTTCATAGTCAAGTTTGTGCCTTTGTACGTATTTGAAATTGTGAGCAATTCATTGAAAACGATTCATTCCGTTTGGGGTAATTTTTGTAGATAAGCAAACCAAAGTTGTCAGGTAAATCAGCTAGAAATTTTAGAAACACCGTAAAATGCAAGTATTTGTATCTTGAGGAGATGTTCAGTAACATTGTAGATATTTTGAAGAATTCAGTGTGGTCTAGCCAGGACCGAGCTTTTGTTTGTGGGTACATAATACGGTTTAAGTCCAAAGCCAGTTTGAAGTAGCTTGTATTTACTTGTCAGTGTTATTTGATCGGAGCAATTGACCTGCGTCGATTAGATATTAAGTAAACATCCAGTAGAAAGTAAAATTTTAAATATTAGTATCGCTGTCTCTAGAGAAATTGAATATTTTAAAATTCTTACTGCTTGTGTTTAGGCATTTTTGTCAGTAGCGTTAATGGAGTATTTTGTAAGAATCGCATTCATGTAATCGATACTCAAAACATGTATGGATTTGAATTTATCAGTTTAAAAAAATTGGCATGTAAAAGTAGTGACAATGAGTTCTGATTGTGGTAGGAGGTATTTACCTGAATGTGATGTTCTATGATTTGATTTTGACAATATCTCTCTGCTGAGATGCAGCTTATAATACGCAGTATTACTGCAATAATTTCATTAATGGGAAGTACAGTTGTGAAGATTGCACTTAATAAAGTTTGTTATTTGTTTTAGGAATTTAGTCTGACAACTGTGCCATCTTATGTACCTATTTTTATTTTTATTTTTATCTGCTCATTTTAAAAGGGCAATAAAGATTGACATGAGTCTGGTTACATGAGCTGTTCAAGTGCCATTTGTCAGATAATGCTGTATTTATTTACATTGACCACTAATATGCACATGAGCGTTTCTCTTCATTTTCATATGGACTTTGATATATGCCAAAAGTGTGAGCTATTTCTAGTAAATAGTATACATAGATTACTCATGGTTCTAAAATGCAGTAATGATTTGAGGTACGAAGAATATGAAAACGGTTGTTATGTTATGAAAATAGACAAAGATTTGATTGGCAAAACAACAAAAATAATTTATTACACGTTTACAATATTTATTTAGTAACAAACACGATATAAGTTATTCGACAGGTAAAGATTTGCAAAATACACTTTGTCTTGTCTCTCTGTGGCCACAGTATAGACAAATACTGTAGCCAAACATTACTTCCAATCTTCCTGATGGTAATTTCAGGACTACATATCCAAATTTTCTGGCTTTGTTTCATCCACGTGTCCACAATAATTCTTCAATAGTATATATAAGTACTGCTCCATAGTAATAAATATCTGAGTAAAGTACCTCCGGGTAAACTATCAATTGACGACTGAACGTCTACCTTAAAAAACTACTCCTAACCACAACAAATCTATCGCTACATTTTCTTAATGCTATAGTTAAACCAGCTAGAGCTACCACAGTAGGGTGCGTAATTCAGGTGGTCACAACAAATGCAGTTAAACAACAAGGCGAATGCATCATTCCATACAACTTTATCCATTTTAGTTTTAAACCTTACACATCAATTATTTCTTATAGCACCAACTGCTCTATTGTAAGTTTCCATATTAAGTATATATGGTAGATCTATACGGTTTTTGATTTTTCAATATGATAATTATACACAGATGTTACCTATTATATGCTGTATGAAGAAAAAAATCAATGGACATGAACCCATACATCTACGTCCTACATTTCATACAACTATCATATTTTCACTGCACTGGCAGAATAGCTTTCAGGTACTTGAGTAAAATCTATAGAATGTATCATATTTATAGCTAATGTTCCATGAAATATGTTAAAAAATTATCTTGTTAAAGATTTTGTTGAATTGAGCGCATTCTTCATACATAAACTAAATTTGGGTTGATAATCTCGTCATTTTTTCTCAATCTTACGTTCTAAACCCTGGTCAAGTTTTGTATGTAACAATAATAATAATAAAGCTGTCGCTGTCAATGCCAATACATTCCCTTGACATGTCTGCACCCACATCTTCGCAAAATCCGCGGTTGGAAAAATTCCCAATTTCTCTTTAGACAAGTAGCAATTAGTTAATAGCACATATAGTACACAGGCTTCAAAATAAAATCCTTTCCAAATTATTTGGCACCTTCAGCTCTTAATCCACTTATTACCAAACAATCAATACAAATTGAGGTTGTTCCCAACTCAAATAATTGTCTAAATGTTGTTTTTTTGTTTTTCCAACCTAAAAATTATTCCAGCCAGTAAATTACAGCATTAATATGTGTAAGTAGAAGAAGACACGCAGAAAGATTGCGGTACTCATGCAATGTTTAAGTAGTAGTTCTCGCAAAAAAGTCAAAGATTCAAGTAGACAGAGAAGTTACAATATTCTTTATAAACCATAAACATTTACTAAATATAAAGAAAGATATATAAAGAAACAGAACAGCAAGGTGGTTTTGCGTGCTATGAGACATTTTTTTTCCTGGTTGGTAGAAAAAACAAGCATCTTAAAAACAAACAATTGAAAAAAATAATAATAATATTAATACATGTCCTGCTGCGATCATCATCCTACACGAGGTTTTCATTTTTCATATATAAACGATAAACTAAAATATATGTGATAAAAATCACCGAATCGATTTTAAAAAGTATACCTTAACTCACATTCCTCATAAAATTATCATCCATTTCATGGGTTTAAATATAAATAATGTTCTACAAATACAAATATATAGCTACTCATGTATAGTTACTCTATATATAGAAATGATAACGTTACATAAATAGAATTTCTCTCGTTCACATGTTTTACAAATATACAGTTACACTTACATCTAATTAACTCTCTTCATAGTACATTCAACATGAGTGACACTTTCTCCGCAAAAACTAAACTATATTGTTAATTAACACGGACCCAATTTTAAAATATCCTTTAAATATAAATTCCTTTTTTTATCGTACGTAAAGGACACTCAGAGGAGGGATCGATTTCGTAAAGATGGTTTACTTTTTTTTTCTTTCTTTTACTACATATACTCTATATACACAATAAATAATGATTTACGTACGGTACATCACCCTCTACGGCATGATGGTACTCACACATATATACTCTTAGTTATAATAAAGAACCATCAAAAGAATAAGGGTTGAGTTAACAAGTTCAGTCAATTGATATTTTTCATTGATTGTTGGACTGAGAGAGGCATGCTCTTCCGATATTATTCAATAGCATCTAGCTATTGTTTCTTCTCACACTTTTATACACAATTCATTGCTAATATCCTGTTGGTAATTAAGGTAATCAAGAAATGTTTCGCAAGGAAAAAAATATATATAGAGAAACTTTAAAACTGATAATTTCCATTTAGCTTTAAAAATAAAAAGAATATTACAGAGAACCTAACATTATTTAAATGGTTCCCAAAAAAAAATTCAAAACATTTAAAAGAATAAGTGTCGCTCACAATCTCCCTATACTTCCGCAATATGTAAAAAGCAGAAGCTTTTCTCCGAAGATTGATTTGCAGAAAGGGAACACAAGAAAATTGACAGAGACTCAAATCAAGTGACGTCGAAGGTAAGACCATAAATTTGGGCTGAATATTTTATCGAAGAAAGAGGATTTTGAAAGGGTTTCATGAAAAAGTAACGCAGATGACAATGACAATGAAGATGGAAGAATTAATGGCTCCAATACTATGAGCGACCCCTAGATGCGAATGGCAGCAAAATATTTTTTTTAACAGGTTAACTTGAAATGTGTGTAATAGCTGATATTATTTACTTGATCTTCGGAGATGCTTAAAAAAAATATATATATACATATGTATAAATGATACATATGCAGCTATATATTTACGTATTATACGCTCATAATATAATCAATAGTCAGGTAGTAATTATTTCGTGAATGTACGATACTTAAATAGGTTCTCTGCACTATATGATATTCACCACCTTTCCTACAATCCTTTTAGCTACTACACTTGTCAAGAATATTTACACAGAATGTAGTTACAGCTACAAACTTACTGTAAATAGTAGTATATATAATAGTATAGTGAAAATAATAATAATAATAATAAATTATATCTTATTCTATGAATAAATTAACCAGTTGTACCAGTTCACATTCACATGGTACACATTGTGTCAGTACGAGCGTTATATCCTATATATACCTTATAATGCAAGTATACATATACAAGTTTGGAAAAATATGGATAAATACGGGTTATAACAAGTAGTAGAAATCATCATTTTGGTGGGCCACTATATGAGCCCTCACAGATACATGCCAGGTACCTACATCCATTGTTTTATCGCAATTTTACGAGTTCCTCGAAGGGGACTACTGTATATACTTCCGTGTGTACATATACACATACGAATAAATAAATATATATATATGTGTGTATGTATAAATAAATAGGTACAAGTTTACCAGCAGTAATCACGAAAACTTTCGAAGCACATGGTCAAAGCTAACACAGTAAGTGTGTAGACTTGTGTTGATCGCAATTATAGCGAAAAATAATATGTGTCTTTACAAAATCAAATATACGCTTACACAGTCTAGATATTTAATAAATACGATTAAATTACTCCTACGATCCCAATAATGGGGCAAATATAAATACACACATCATATATAGATATATATAGTATTATTTACAACTGCCATGCTCTCACAAGCATTATGTCCATTCTTCAAGTCGCCCACCAAATCCGCAAAAAATAAAATGTAATGTCGAAAAGGTATAAACTATAAAGCCTAAATAAAAATCCAAAACGAACGGATATATACTTAAGTACTTATTAACTAAAATATTTAACATTAAGGATCCTAAAAAATACAAAAAAAACTTTGTCGTCTTTAAAAAAATATTTACACAACAAATAAAAATAGAACTAGATAATAATAATAATAATAATAATTACAAATGAAAGAATCAAACCGGCATATTTACCCATGTATTTAAATGAAATACATGATTGACAGCATGTTAAAAAGTAGGACGCCAGTAAATATAATTTTTCCCCGTTTTTACTCCATGTACATAATAAAATCAGAAATATATTTTTATACAAATAATGAATAAATAATTAATTTGCCAGGAAGCGTTGCACAAAAGTAATATATAAATATACGTAATAAAAAAATGACAAAAAAGATTCGAATATTTGGTTGTCGAGATCGCTTTTCCCCGAACATGACAAGATGGTGACTTATTTTGTTGTTTCGTCATTACATTTTTCTCTTTGAATGATTTCTCATCTCAATGAAAGGGAAATTGATTAGAAAAATTATTATGATGATGGATAAACGCAAATACGTAATTACGAATGATGTTTCTTTGAATTATTAGTGTTGTTGGAGGAAAGAGCTGCGTGTATATTTTTGTCTCAGGTTTTCGATCTCGGCCTCAAAAAGAAATATTTTTTGTCGCAATTTTTCAGGTTTTGTTCCATCTCCAGATAAAATGTATGGCGTATAAATAATATGCTGCATAAATATGTACATCGGCGGATTCAATATAACTCAAAAATAGTGAGTGCTACCAGTAGCATATTTTTTTTGTCATGTTAGTTACAAACAAATAAAAAGTTCTGTGTCAGACGTTCCCTTAGCAATTTAAAATGGACTATGATTTAAGCGGATGAGTCACAGGAGTTGTCATCTTGATGAGTGCTATCATTATTTCTTGGGTTTGTTGTGGGCTTCTTTTTGACAAGGAAAGTTTTTAAGCAAGCAACTTCAGTGGCGAGTCGGGCAAGTTCCGACTTCAAGTGACAATTTTCACTCTCAAGTTGAGACTCTTCTGGGACGTATCGCTTCTTTGCCCTTTTTCGTTGAGGAGCCGGAGATGATGATTCTGTGTTGTTTTCGCAGCCATCAGTAGTACTTCCACCGCTCTTGTAAATGGACAAGGGACTTGGCTGACGGAAATTGGAAATGAATTTTTCAGGAGCTTCTCCGTTGACTGAAATGCCAGAATCTCGCTCGTCTGAGCTGCCGGAGCCACTATTTGTCGACTCGGACTCATCATGGTCCCAGGGTGTGCATGGAGGACTGACTTGTGAGTCTCTTTTCAGTCCGTGCCCAACCACCACGTATGGGTAGGGTGGTAAATCCTTCTCTCCGAGATGGCTTTTGTGGCGCAATTTATGAGGCAAGTTGTTGCCCGCTCCCATGTTATTGTTACCGTTGACAGCCATCCCATTTGAAACGACCTGATTCTTTCCCAAGCCGTTCATTCCAGCCAGACTGGATTTCTTTCCATGCATTTCCATGCTACTTTTACGACGGCTGTCCAGCTCTTCATTGTCCGAGTCACTGTTGTTCTCATCCTCATCCATAGCCTCGTTCGGCTGGTTGCAAGTAATGCTCAAATTGAGGATGTTCTCGGAGGGGGAGAGGCTGCTACGGTTACTACTTAAGTTTTCAGCGTGATTTGTTTGAGACGTGGGAGAATAGTCATCAGAGGAGATGTTATACATGCCATGATGGTCACCGTTTCGAGGTTTATCAATGTCTATGTGTGGAGCATGAAGTCCCCCATTGTGATTCATGTGACCCACCAAGTGGTGACGTGGTCCAGGGCTCGGGGATCTCTCATCCCGATCATGTACTGGGTAGCCTTGGGAATCATCCTCCATGTGATCCCTCATTTCGCTGGATGGAGAACCTTGGTAGCCCGGACTCCCCTTCATGAAACCTGATGATGGGTACACCTTGCTCCTCTTAGTTAGACTCAAGACTTGATCATTACTGGGAAGTGTGGCAAGGACCTGCTCCAAGCTGATCAGATTGTCTCCATTGATTCCGAATTTATCTTTAATAGCAATCAGCTGGGCTTTCAAAATGTGATTCTCTTTGGTCAACTCAATGACTCTCTGCTCCAAGACCATGTCATTGAAGCGACGCTTCTCACGGGATCGTTTGGCTGCCTCATTGTTTCGTCTACGACGATCCCAATAGCTGTCGTCTTTCTTGTTATCCGGGATGAATTCCCTTTGTTTTCTCTGACTGAATAATTCCTTTCGCTTCATACTGTTTGTCAGATCAAACGCAACTTGAATGGGGAAAGCAGGTGAGGGGGGATTGGTTGGAGGTGCTGAGAATATTGCTCCACGAGGTCCGTTACCGTTTGATAAACCGCTATTCACGTTAATGCTCATCATTGAGGTCGGGGGTAAATTAGCAGGGACGCTGGACGTGCATCCATCTCCATTTACAGGTGATTCTTGTCCACGAGCAACCATCGCTTGTCGTCTCAAATGAGAGTCTACAAAATAAAAAAAATAGAAAAATTCCATGTTAATCCATTTATACAATCCCAATTTGAACATTTCATTCTAATTATTTATCCATCAAATACACATACAAATTTGATATACATTTACAAAAACATTTATTTCCAATTTCACAAGAATTCCCTCAACTCTATATTATAGATTCACAATAAGTTCCAGTTTACAATTTACTACTTGCTCTCAGAAAAGAAATTTCCTTTTATAAAAATTTATTCTTTTGGCTTTTAATATCTTATGTTTAGCACTACTGCAGATAAAGCAGCTTGTATTTTTAAAATACATTCGAAGAACCATATATTGCATCATAACTGGAAAGTGAAATGATGGAATTGGTTTTTTCTCCTTTTAGCTTTAAACCCACCCTTCCCTATGGAAATACATAGGAAAGTATGGGAAAAAATTGAAAAACAATTCTAAATCCAATAATATTTATATGAAGTTCTGAAAAGTAGTGGGAATACACGTGAGTGCAGTGCACATGTGTCAGGGTTCAATTTTGTTCATAAATAACACATGAAAGATTAGCAAGATTTCCGCTTGTCTAAATATAAAATCGTGGAATTTATGCAGTGAAATTTTTTATTTAGCTCTGTTACTCCGTGCATATTTTCATCGTAAATGTTCTCTCTAGGATGTTCTACTCCCTTCAAATATCCACAGCCCACTTACATAGAATATGTATACGTCATATTGATGACAAACCATACATCTCAAGCCTTTTGAAACTCAAGTGAAAGACGGAAACTTTAATGGGAAAATAAAACAACTCAGAGAGTAACGGAGTACTACTTTCTATCACTCGCTAAAATATGCATTCCTAAAACTTTTGTACCACTTATGCTAATAGCTTTTTATAAGCAAAGAGAGAGAGATAAGAATGAGTACATGACTAGTGTAAACTCCTATACTTGAATAAAAACTAAAGTCAAGGTTTTTCTCCTTTCCTTCATTTTCATGCTTTGATGATTCCATATTTATATTTTCTATTTGTACACTTAAAAATTCACAACATCGACCTACAAAATGGACTCCTCATGATAAAAAAAATAATAATAGAAATATACATGTCTAAAATTTCAAGAAATTGTTTCCATAAGTTAAGAACACAAACCCATTTTAATATGTTGATGAAAGAGAAATGGAGGAATTGAGGAGCTCAAATAATGCCAAGAAATGATACACACAAGTTGTCCTCAATGAGTAATAATAAGCCTCTCTTGTTAGAGGACTTCACCAAGCCGAATGTTATCCTTAATTATTACTACTACCACGAACCACCACAACAATTAATTGAAAATAATTTAACTATAGAGAAACTTTATGAAAGACCCAGGAGGGAATTTATGGTTGATCATATAATCGATCCGATTTGGATTAATTACAAAACTGAAATGTGGGTGAGAGCTTTTGAGCTCACAAGTTATATATATATCCGATAGCTAAAGTGTACAGAAAAAAAGTAAGTAATCATATTACAAATTTGTCTACTAATCCCAAATGAGGTTCAGTGTGCTAATCAAAGTTACAAATCTCCAATAATTGCACAATCTTTGTCAATGATTCGTTTGACAAGCTGCGCTCGGGAGTAAATATTGACTTTCATTTACTTTTAATTTCACTCTATAAAGGTAAATTAACTTTATTAATTATTTCATTTTTAGATTTGAATTAGGAGGAAAAAAATTAATTGTATAAGTTTACAGTCCTTTAGTAAATTAATTTTAGTTCCTCATTATTTCTCTATTTTGAGTCATCTCTCCAAATATATGTATACGTAATCATAAAAGAAAAAACTACTACCAGGCTAGAGCGTGTCAGTAGGAGAGAAAAGGCTATTTTGTCATCTGCGTCTCTTTTATTATTACGTATATGCATGTACACTGTACACCTAGACAAGCCATAATAATCTGCTCCAGCCGACTCATTCATTGTCACTCAGCAATCTATAACATTCTAAAAGCTAGATTAAAGCTGCAGTTCCAGGGTTCAATATATCTACCTATATGAGACTGAAAGTGTGTGTAAACATAAGCAGATGGTAAATAGATAGGCTTGTAAAATTACATGATTGATGAAACTAATTGAGCTTCACATCACAAACTGGATACATCGTACCTATCGTGAGGTAGACATACGATTACTATATCACTTGAAAAGGTTGCAACAAAAAATACATTGGATTACAAAACAAAAGAGATTGACGTCTATTTTTATTTTACAAAATTTTCAAGTGGATTAAGTAATAGAGGGGATGATCAAATCCTATTATCTCCATTTAATTGCGAACAAAATCAGTGTCAAGGAGTTGGTAGCACCATACAGAGAATATGAAACCAAAGGTAGAGAGAAAGTCCAATAAATTTTTTACCCGCGAGTAACAAGCTGTTTTGACTTTTTCCCAAATTCACAAAGATATTTTTTAGCACGATTAATGGCTATGACCAGCCACAGTTTTTCAACTTCACTAGGGCTTTACCACTATAAGGAACAGTATGAAGGGCTCGGAGGGTAATAGATAAAAAAATGACGGTGAAAAGTAGATATCAAGGGAGAAAAAAACCTTTCATTTCAAGATTCAGCAGCTCACTGACAATGAGAGTCTGAGGGATTGAAAAAATAGTTGGATAAATAAGACCCATCTAAAATCCCCTCCTTGCAACAGAAACAGACTAGACAAAGTTAAGGAGTTATAGACAATACATTTCATAAGCTATGACTTTGAATATCACCGAAGACATTCTTTTACCCGTGGAATAGTACCTATGTATTTGGGATATGCAATTGTGAAATAGCATGGTATAAATATTATTCTAGCCCGAACTCCTCATCCTACTATATGAGCAAGAGAAGAAAAAAATGCGTTTGAAAAATTCAAAAATACATTTAACAAAAGGTTACGAAATATTTCCAATGCAATATTCCAATAATTTACTGCTCATAACCTTGATATTGGCTTTGTTGTTCAATGTTTAGAGCTGACATTTAAATACCATCAATAAAATGGCCATTCTATTGTACTTATAAGAGTGCGGTACATGGCAAGTTCATATAAATTGAAATGCCCATTCTTATACAAAAAACAAATGCGTGAGTACACATAAAAAAAATTAAATCTCTCTCAATACACGTTTCTAATAGCTAACAATAAGTGTACACTTGTGTATAGAAAAGTAATAGAAGTTATCGAATTAATTACTCGGCACGCGGAAGCTCTAGGGGCAAAGAAAGATAAATTAAGTGGAGCACGTACGTATCGTCGTCTCCAAGCAATAACATGAAAACCCCTCTACTCAGTCAGTAAGTACACACGTACACATACAAAGTCATGTGAATTAATAGTAAGAACATTAAAGAAGGAATGGGGATGAGACAGAATGGAAATAAAGATGTGTCAATACAAGTAGTTCGTATAATGCTGACACGAGTGTTAAATAAATATATGTATCTCTCTACACAGCTGAAGTTGCAAAGTTACGTAAGCGCAGAAAATTTAATGACTCGAACGCAATGGCCTAACTCATGGTAAACATATTGCACAACCGAGGTTTACGAATCAAGCCGGTAATTTCTGCAGAAATCGCCTCGTTTCCAGCACAATCGACGCCTATCTTATATAAGGGAGAGCATTTAATATAGGCAAACTCTACTTATGTAAAACTACACTTCCATTATATGCATGTATAAACCACTAAGAGCACACACGAGCCTTTGCACTCTATATAACTCGCTGTTACGCAAGCAGCAAAAACTCACGGGCTCATGGAGCTTACTTTATATGACAAAAAAACTTGTTACGAGAGCATCTCATAACAACTGCCACGGGTATGGGAAATATAATCGTACAGTTTCCAGTATATGTGCGCACTACTCTAACATAGAGTAACGTGAGCTTCTATAGTAGTAGCTGGAACTGAAAACGTGATTATACGATGAGTGCACGTTGTTGTAAATAGCATTATCGACCCGCTTGATAGGATATGTGCTCTGCACTGCAACGTAGCGAGAGTAGCTTACACGTGAAGCCTACTCACGTGCAGGTCTTTTTACCTCTCTCTGAAAGAGAAACAGCCTGTGCCGAGTACTGGCTCTAGGAAAAACTCCTATGGTTTCTCAACACACACACACAGCACTAAACTTTTATCCCTGCCTCTGGTATATATATATATGTACTCCTCACATTGTAAACATATTCCAGGCTAGCAAAAACACTGTGAGATGCAATTTTTTTCTCTTTTTTGCTCATACATATGTATATTCCCATCTAATGTATTCATCCTCATCATCGCATTTTATTTACATTGTCTAAGCATGTAGCTGAGTAAAAGTACTGACTCAAACGCACTATCCTAACCTTTATCTGGCATAAATTTTTTTCCATCAATCTGCCTTAACCTCCCTTTTACAGATCTAACTGCACACACGTTTTTAGCACTCGACTGTGTGCAATCTTACTCATCATATGTCAAGTACTATACATGTGAGTCAGTAAATACTTCCAGAGAAAAATTATATCAACTCTTGTTTTTTTTGACATTTCCAATTCCAGCCTTTGTTGACGATGTGTAGGGATTTTTTCTCCTACCTCTACATACTTGATTGCATAACACACTAGTTTTGCATGTGATGTTCCTCCTCCTCCCCGTAGGGATGTAGAGGTTAGATTAGTATATATATATATATATATATACTAAACAATCCTCGTTCATATTCCGCCTTTACTTATTATTGCTTATCCATAGACATTGTGTCGTAATATACGTGATTACGCAACGCTTTTTTTCCAGTGACCCTGCATAGAACATTTCACATCTTCTTATACTCTGTGCTATTATTTCCTATTTTCTTCTTATACTGTACATACATACTATACACTAGTATGTAGATCCTTTTAATTTAACATTCATACAATGTCTTTAGTCAACCTACACAAGTTCCTCAACAACTTGTGTTTGTACTTGTTTGTACGTAGAGAAAAGTCAAAGAAAAAAAAGTACGTTCAACATCCCTGGCCATTATGCAATCATCTGTGTTAAACCAACATGCCCTATATATCCTATTGGCAGGAGGGACGCAAACAAATATGTATTTACTAGTAGTAGTAATAAAATTCCTTGGTAACAAACCCGGCCTGCCATTGTAATTCCCTTAAGGTTCAATAGCCACATAATACATAAATAGATCCTAGGGAGGATTTATGAAGGTCAAATTAAAAGAATCACTTGTTATGACTAAAACGCAATTAAAGTCAATGTAAATAAAATTATTTATCTATACAGGCAAAGTTTCCCCCTTGTTACATAAACAAACGTGACACCCGTCAATGTTAATTTGACTCATTGACTTTATGTAACACATCACATTACGAGTACCACAATAACAAGAACCAAAATAGTAAAGTCGTCTTTTTTGTAAACACCAATAATCAAAGGAATCTACATAATTTAATACAAAAGAGAAAATGTGGAAAAATTTCCTCTACCGTCAATCCAGAAGGATGCTATGGTACATTATTTTTTTATTTTATCTTATTTTTCCAAAAATCTTCTCCAGTTCCTTTTACTATGTATTATTCAAACACAATTTCACAGATAAGAAAACAAGTTGAATTTATTTTCCACACAAATTCAATTTTCTGGATGTCAACACAAATCCAATGTTAATGTTCAAACACGTAAGATATAAGATTTGAGTTGAAATATTTTCAAGTTTAAACGCACGAGAGTTATATATGGAACTTTCAAATGATTTTGAACATGAACTTGAATAGCACCAAGGTAAAAAAAAGTCTATGTGTGATGTGAATTATTATTTCACATGTGATGTTCAAATGTAAAGGTAAATATTTGTGAGAATATAGTATAGTTGAGAAATGTGTATAAAATTCCTCAAAAGTATCTTTCTTTTCGTGTATCCCTCGTAATCACCAAGCTTTATGCAGGTAGATGTAGAAAAAATTGAAATTGTTTTGGCATGAGGGTATGAAACAACTGTATGGGATGTCACCGAATGTCACTTTGCTAGAATCTCAAGCGAATTCGCAACATAAAATCATTTTTGTAAGGACTGACGCGTGCGCTTCCAACACTTGAACTACACGAGAAGTAGGAGAAGCAGAGAGCTTTAACTTGAAAGAGTTACGGGAGGCAAGAGAAATTCCTCATGTATTCCCATATAATTCCCTATACCACGTACACACACACTACACTCACTATAGTAGTAAGTAGTAAAAATCTAAATAGACTTTTTAGTGGAAGGCTTATTGGCTTATGACTCTACTACTGTGTACTTGGTCGTTATGTGAAAGTGTGAATCTCTCAGGTTTCTCTATAAGTTTTAAACGCCAAATGTTTCAGGATCCCAATCTACACTTGACTACCTTTTATTGTTATAAACGTGTGGAGAGCGGGGAGGTGTAGGAGACCAACTGTGTTATAGAGTACGTAGAGAGAAATATCACAGTGGAGTTTAGAGGAGGAAAAATAGAAAAAGCCTTTACTACCTTGTATCATTTGCTCTTTCTCATAGATATGCTTAAGATATAGCACACATGAGATTGGCTTTAATGATAAAATACTGCACATTCAAACTTGCAGTACTCATACATTATAGTGTATACTACATACCAAGTAAAATTCCCGTCCTTCGCAATTGCAACATACTTTGGGTTCTTTCTCTCTCTCTCTCTCTCTCTCACCCTAGCACAACTTTTGCCGCTATAGATTTAGACGTTCGGGCGAAAACCCCGCTTTCGTAGGTCACCTTGATTACGTAAGCCTTTTAATTCATACGATAATAATTCAGTATGCCGAAGTAGGAAGAAACGGTGTGTGTGTGTATGTAATGGGAATATGTAAATGCATATGCATGATCATTTTAACTTGAAATTCATACCAACTCCTTTTCCCGACTTCTTCAGTCTCTTCTCTCTCTCTCTCTCTCTCTCTCTCTCTCTCTCTCTCTCTCTCTCTCTGTCTCTCTCTCTGTATGTAATTTTAATGTTAGTAATAGTGGAGATACCAAATAAAGAGAAATGAGACTGGTAGATCCAGTATCGTAAATGCCCAGACAACAACATATTTTTGCTCCTATTTCGTGTGTTAATTTACCACGCACATCACTTGTATATGCGAGCTTGGTGGAGTGCACCGAACTCCACATGTGTAAGTTTATATACAAGAATAGAAGATAGAGAGTTCTCTAACTTATGGTAATACATCCCACCAAAGACCTTTCTCACCAGATCATCCTCGTAAACTTTATTGAGCGACTACTTGATCCCAGGAATTTAAACTCAGCTGAGTCCATGCAAACTCATCCATTACACACGGGAATATTACGTAAGGTTTTATAATACCAAATTTGACTGGACGGGTCTGTATAGCTTTTATCACTCCGGCCGCCGCTCCTTTCCTAACCTAACTTAACACGTGGGTTATTAGCAACGTTTTTCTTTATTACTTTACCCTTCATTTTTTCAAGATTCTCATGTACATAAGAAAAATATTTTCAGCCTTTCCTACATAGCAAATAACTCTTTCAAAATATTAATTTCTAAATCCAAGAATTTGCTTCAAACCGCTTTAATTCCCAGGAGATGAATTTCGGAAAATACATCGTGGGATTCTTGAGCAATGCTTATGTTTATAGAATTTACCCGTTTATGCCAGCTATGATGCATAGTTTACAAAACTGTGACTTTACAGATTCATGTAAATAATAATTATTATAAGTTTGAAGCATTTAATAATTGAGAAATTGTTAATTTGGGGTACTATAAAAGATTTCCTGCCTCTATGAAATCCTATGTATATTTTCCTACGAGAAATATTTGTCTAAATGAAAAGTCTATTTAACTTGTAGGTTTCTTTTCCTTCCAAACAAAATTTCTATGGTAAATATATACATAGTAGAAATAAATTCTAATTAGAATCCACTACTCTGATTAATGGTGTCACAATCAAAAATGTACTTTGAGCTGACGTAAATCTAAAAGGAAAAGATGAGCTACAAATGTAAACTTTAATGGGATACACATGATGTTCCATGCATGTGTCTCTTGCAAGTTTATAGATATTATTGAGCCGTGGATGGTACGACACACTAACAAATAATGATAGTAAAAACGCCACTACACTGGTAAATACGTAACAATCCTGGTATTTGCTTGCACTACAAATCTCTCTCCTTCAAGTTACATAACTTGACTCGTGCACGTAAGCACCAGCTCCACATTATTAGGAAATGGTGGGAGTCATGTAACTTATTGGATTTACTTATAGTTCAATAGTTCAGCTTATTATAGCTTTTTATTATATATATAGCTTATATATGTATTTAACCGCAGCAACATATTATGAAAATATTCTAGTTACGAGCAGACATGTTCCCACAAAAATTTTCCTTTCCAAAGATTTCCAAGAAGCAAACCTTATGAAAGGAAATGCTTGTTTGATCATGGTAACTTCATAACTTTACATGTGTCATAATAAGTATACTAAATAGTTCTCCTACAACCTGATGATAACACCAATAGTTTTTACTTCCCCGCTTCATCTTCTCTCTCTCTCTCTCTCTCTCTACTTTTAACCATATCTTTGTTGAAGATGACGGAAGAATTTTCCAGACATTGTCATTCCCTCGTCCATCCACCACCACACTAATTAGGCTATGATGATGTAATGACTGTGTAAAGTGCAAGTGCCATAGAACATCCAGATCCCCTCTATCATTTAACCAGTCACGTGTGGATAAACTTTTGAGAATTTTCGCTATAGCATATACTTTCCGTGCTTTAAAAAGAAAACAAGTATGTTTACTATAGATTGCTCGTAAAAAATACATTCTCATGCATACATTCATCATCATATTGTATGCATCTTTAGATATCTACAGACTGGGAAGATGCAAACTTTCCATATGTATATGAACGCGTTCAAGCACCTGCTTCGTTTGGGATCAGCCCACAGTACAGACAGAGAGTCATTAAAGGTAAGCAAGTTGGGAAGGTTAGAAATGTTGTATAGTAGCACCAGCCACCAGCTGTACATTATCTCATTATATAAACGACTTGAGCTATTAGTCACTAATATATCTATTTCAAGTTAACAAGAGTATCTTGTTAATTATTTTTTAAAAGAAATAGAACGATAAAACATTTCCTTACTTACTCTCTCACCCGTACAACAAAACTATAGTAGTATATACTATCCATGGAAAATGCTATGTCAAGTATATTCTTCTAAAGCTCTCCATATGCTATGTATTGCCTATTCCAATTAGATCTCAACTAACTCCCCTCGAAAACACTCTTCAGCTGATTTGAGAGGAGTGTGTAAACTATGCATGATGAATAATGAGGAGAGAAAAAAATCCCTCCACATCATTTACCACCTAAGTTCCTATATGAGCCAGTACATGCAAGAATGTTACGCAACATTAAAAAGTATAGACGTGGAATGTAGAATTGGCAAAAAAACGGTGACTACGTAACAGTTGCATTATTACATTTTTAGAGGATCACGTTGTTGTAAAAGGCAAGAATTACACTTGAATTGTATACACTATGTGTGTGTGTGTGTATGTAGTATGTATAGTAGGGAGTGAAGCTCATTCAGCTATGTAGCATTTTGTGGAGTTAAGGGAGAGGAGACGGTATTATAAGCAAGAAAGAATGGTGAGTCGAAGGGCCTTGGCCACGACCTCACCTCTTCATTTCCCTCATGGAAACTTCCGCACTACTCACCAAACCATTACTTCCTCTCGTAGTATGTAGCCATTATTAAGTGCTCAGTACATGCTATAGATAAACATTGACTTGAACTTCCCGAAAATTTTTAGCGTCTATGAAAGATTGTAACGCTTTAAATGAAAGGTATTTAGAGACTACGGAAGACACAATAAAAATTATTTGCAAAAGATATTGCTTTGGCCATAGAAACAATGTAATCTTATGATCATTGTATCCTCCAATGGCTGTCCGCTCTTTACAATGGAGAGAAGACTTGCAAAAGGATTGGGTATTTTATTTATTATTTCCCTACAATAGAATTGACATTGTCGATCTATCTAAAGCGGTTGGTAAAACACATGCGAAAAAATTTTCGCCCTCCCAGTTTTGACCAATAGCCCGTTATAGTATATGGGGGGAAAGAAAATGGGAAGACGTTCTTGTATGTGGTACTTATTTTTATATTCATCTGTTCCATAAGTGATGATGATGATGATGATGATGAGAGTGTGCATACAAAGCATTATGTCTGAGTGAGAAAACGTTTGAATAGGACTGTCTGGTGCAAGCACCCCCTATTTTTACCCTAATCTGAACCCACTGGCATACTGAACCATTGCATTTTTTTTTGCTGCATTCCAAAGAGAACGCGGAAGTCCACGAGAAAACAGTTATGTGAGAAGTGACTCTCTTATTGCTCATCTGTAGTGTAGCACTGAAGAGATACAGAATGGTTTGCCTACATTGAATAATGCTAACGATGCGGAATTAGCCTCGAAAATGCTTGTCATAGATGCTTAATGAGTTAGCAGTACCTTCCTTTTTCACTGTTATTATTGTCCAAATGTTGGACCTATCCTACATATACAGACAAATTTATTAAATTATTAGTGATATAACTTTACGGAGATTGTCAAAGATTATATATCTCAATCCTCCAGGAAAGTATGTACTTTATCATTTATATTGGGGACACTATTAAATCATGGGATTTCTATTTTTTATTAGATAGACGTGAGTAGGAATTAAATATAGAATGTATCCATACATGAGGGAAATTGAGAGCTTGAACATAATATTTTTCTCCTGCACTAATCTTCATAACAAAGGATTTTTTGGGCTAAACTTGGGAAGCCTTCTGATTTGCACTTCACATTGAGTGAAGTAAAGTAGAGCGTTTTTCCGGTGCAGAAGTTCCTATGTAACAAATTCATATATTATTATGAATTTTTTTTTCTTCAACGTATGCTAAAGCACAGCTGGTGGCATGATTAAATATTACATTGGCATTTATGTCCATTTCCTATGAGCTTTAGTATGTATAGGCACACACACACATACACTATATCCGAGCATTTCCGACTGGGCGACAATACATTTCAATGTAAATATATACATATATTAAAGGATGTGTAATATATTGTAAAGTTGGAAAGAAGTACATTATATTAAAATGCAAGGGACTAAAGAGGTCATAGGCATTGTATGCGTGAGTCCGTGTGAATGTGAAGTTTTTCAAGCTCCTACCTAGTTTAACATATCTGACATACTTGATGATCTGTGTCAAACATTTGGTGAGTGGAGAGAGAAGGCTGGGACTTTAATAGCAACTCGCGAAGGTGGAGTTCAATGTTTTTCTATTTTTGTGCAGATAGATAATCAGTCACTTCCTTCGTTCTATATTTCAATCGACATCCTACATTTTTCCTAGACATCTGGCAGGTCATCACCATCAGTGTAACATATCTGGCCATTGTTGGCTCAAGCCTAATATGAATGCGTATTCCGTTAAACTTGTGTATGTTTACGTGTGTGTGTGTGTGTGTGTAGAGCTATATAGTATATAGATTATATATGAATTGCATCTCAATGTCATGCAAATCCAGTCAGATGCAATAGTATACACTGATGAATTACATCGATTGAATCACAATTGAGTATCTGTGCGGAAGTATTTGTAATAATATATACTTGCCCTGAGCATTTTATACGCAGGCAAAAAATTAGTATCTAAGCTTTTTCCTACTTTGAGCCTATAACTATTTCTCTGTTACTCTGGATATACCTTACTATTACTAAAATTAGGGACGTAATCAATATATTATTAAAAATTCTGCCCGTTAGACATTCTTGATGTGGAGGCTGCTGTGATCTACTCTATTACATTATAATACTATTAATGTATGTTATCCCCTGGGGAGAACACTATCCATGGGAAAATATTGGGCTATAAATACCCTTGAAATTATCATATATTATTATCTGTTGTATGATTTTTACAGGTGTAAACATTCTTTGGGTTGTGTACAAAGCATAATATTTATTATATATGAAGGTAAAAGTACCTTTACAAGTATACAATACTAGTACTATTTAGCCCAATAAAGTTGAGCTGATCAGAGGAATTATGAAAGGAGGCTATAGGACTAAATAGCCCAATATTATATTGGCTAAATACTACAGGAGCATATTATACACATTTCAATGACAATAAGCTGGATGCTCAAATGAGGTTTATGACATTTTGCCCCGATACAATAGTGAAGGTTCACTTGTTAATGTTACAATTTCTCTGGTAAAATAATCTGCACTCCCATTGAATACGTAAAAAGAGGCAAAGTGGGTAAAACTCGATGGTTTCACTTTACATGTAGTCCGTGTGAGTATTAAAAAAGATATTATTGTTGCTAGGACTGCATATTTTTTCATTGTATTCATGTTGAATCCGAGTAAGTGGAGTGGAATAGTAGAGAGGGAAAATTGCTGTAACCAGTCGGGTGGCTCTTGTGCTCTACATTTACCTCTAAAACAGCCATCGTTATGTCTTTCATGTAATTCTCATTGGCTTCCTCTCCCTAATGAATTGTCTTCCTACCTACTAGCCTACTTGTCCACAGTATACAGTACTTGATTTCAAGTCACATCATCATCATCATCATCCTCATCATCACATACCTCCAATTACTCACTTGCATAATGAATTCACCCTGACTTGTGCTCCATGTTATGGACTAGCGAGTCCAACAAAGTTTCACAAAGTCATATTCCACCCAAATCTAAACTAAATTGAGCTTGAATTTAAATAATTTAATCTCTGCTCTCAATTTAGTACAATTCAATTGAATTTGTGTTTTTTTTCTAAATTTATTTCAATTCAGAACATAACCCGCAAATTGCATGCTAAAAAATGTTTTGAGCATGGAATTTTTAAAAAAATCCAGCCCAATTGTTTCCTACTGTAATAAATCCCAAACATTTGTTTAAAATAGAACTCTATAGTATTCTTTTACCAATACAAACTTGCCACATATTATGTGCATAATACCTAACATTTATTTACAGCAAATGATGAATAAATTAATTTTTTTTACTACAGCTAAAAAAACTATATGTCACATTCCTATCCCCTATAAACTATCCCCGGAAGCATGAAAAATATTTTACTGGTTGCTCACATTAAAATAATTATTTATTCTTCTACAATATATAATATATATGATAGTAGTAATGAAATAAACCAACTATTTTTAGACCCTGTAAATTCCAATAGAGTTAAATCGCCAAAGGAATTTTAACTGACAATACTCCTTGCGGAGTCTCAAAGGAAACACAGGTGTGACTACAAAGTAATAATAATTATTCTATTGTACAATGTAATAAATACCGTACATATACATTCTGGTGTGACACTTCCTTATTAATTGGTACTACTTCTCCTATGCATGTGTATGTGCAAACATATAAGCACATGGTAACATAGTCCCCGTCAATGTACGCCTGAGAAAAATTCATCCATGTACCTTGGAAGATGAGCATACATATTGTAATATAGGAAAGCAGGTATTTATGTCACATCGTACATGTTTACTTTAGTCTATCTCTTTTGTAGATATATCCCGCCAGGTAAATTAGGGAGGCTCAAGTATTTATCCCACATAAGTACAATACTTGTACAAAATTTTATGTAGGCATGTAAGTAATTGCACTTTGGATATATTCTCAAAGAAGAGACTCTCTGCTCTAAATCGTGGTCATTTAACAAGTTATGAGTGAATGATTTGCCTTTTCAAGGGAATCTAAATAGTGAGTGTGTTGTTTAGCTTGTGGGATATACCGCTATAATTTGTACACACAAACTGATGCTAAATGAGTATGCATAGCCAGGAGTCGTGAAGTGTACAGTGTATTGTTTGTACAAGTGCATGATATTGTGTTAAGTTGGGGAAAAAGGGTATGGAACGCTCAAATAAGGACTGTTGTAGAGTACATGGCTTTTTGAGCACAAATATGCACAACTGCACGGATGTGCAAAAAAAGATCTTACATTTCACACTATTCTTGGTTGGTGGTGGTTTGTTGGAGGAGTTGAATAGATACTTAGATGCTACGAAGAAATTGAGGACATGAAATACTTTACTTTTTATAAAACGTGAATGCCTATCAAGATGGTACTCGATTCTTGGGTGTAAATTCCATGTAGGTATGTATATAGCTGTAGATATGTATGTACTGCACAGAGTAAGTATGTAGACGTATATACATTCACCATGGCAATATTGCTCCCTATGGTCTTGTCAAACAAATGGTTGAGCATATGCATAGCTGTGCTACATAAACTCACTCACTCACTCAACGCCGTGTGCTCTTCATCTCGAAACTGACGTCCTCAACCTTCACCATCACCATCGCATCGTCAAAAGTTGGTCTACCGTTCTCGAATGCCTTCTTTGTAACTTATAATGATAATCTCATTATTAACATTATTCCTTGTGTCCTACTTATCCACTCACCTAACCAATTTCAGCCTTTCTACTCTTCTGCACTAATGCATGCACTGGTTATGGTCTTTTAATTTGAGCTCTGCACACTTATATGCTCATACAATTCCACTTATCTAACCAATGAAAAGATTTTATATAAAATACTACTCACGGTGCAATCAGTGTTTTTGCATTAAACAATATTTTAATGATTTGACATAGTTTTAGCCTTTTTAGGAATTTATTATTTCTTCTCTCCAACTTTGTAGACACCCCCTGCCTCCCTCCCCCAACCCACCCAATGCCAAAGCTGTACATTGGTTTTGTTGCAGGAAATATTTTTAATGTTTGGCTCTGTATAAAATAAGGGAAGCGCTTGTTTTGCTTGTTATATATATATATATATATAAGTATATGTATGTATATCTAAATTTATACATATTATTTATACGGACGGAAGATGTAAAAGTAGGACGAGAAAAATTTTCAAGGCACCATTTGATATTTTTATGCATGACCAATACTAAGAAATTATATGCATTTTCCCTTCCCTACTTTTTTCCCCTCTCTGCTTCTCTTTTTTGTAATCTTCTTCTTCTTGTGCGTTTCCCTACAATGCACTTCTTCTAGCTTCTGATTCCTGATCAATAGTACTGATAGTATTTCATAAGGAGAGGAAAAGGCTACTACTGGAAATATCTTTTTTTAAACTTGACTCTGACCATTAAAAAAAATGCTACTTGAACAAAATATGACCTAGAAAGTGATGTAAGGTCGAAAAATTCATTATAGTCCACTGAGTAAGTCAACAATGTAAGAATAAGATTTTTCAGTTAAACACCTCACTCATACACATTAGAACAAAGTGGCAACTTTGAACATTTTATCGTCTTACCTTTAATTCTACTATGACACTATCAAAGGAAATCGCTAATTGCCATCACAATCAAACATTTTTATCTAACTTCCTTTTCCAAAAGGGTCATTGTTTCAAAAGGAAACAATGTCCAGGGATGGTTTCAGTAAATTATCAAAATAACCAAGTATGAATTACGATAAATTGAATGAAAGAAAGTACAGAGAGGGAAAAAAAACTTTGGGACTGACATAATAATAACAAGATCTGAAAAAAGATCCGTAACTTGTGATTACCTAATGTACAGTATACGTGGTGCTGGTAATGAAAATGATATTATAGGAAAACCTTGAGGACTTGACTGAATAGAAAGGTGGAAGAGGAAGTGACCATGATTCCAACCATTGGAACTTCTGCGTATATTCCATACAGACATGATCCATTCCAACTGTCTTCGCTTTGATGAGTTCATCGGCAGTCCATTTAAATGAACATTCTAATAATTATCAGCTCTCAAAATTACCTACACACTACTACTTGACCAGTAATTTCTTGCTAAAGGAAATATACTCGCGATTTTGCAATTAGTAAGTTTCCCTCCTCCAGATCGGCCACCTTCACTCATTAGAATTGGACGACCACTCTAGATTTTAAATGGGATATATTGGAAGCATAATAATGAAAAATTTGGTAATAATTATTTCTCAAAGTATTTCCCCTTCCATCATTTATATAATTACAATATTCAATATTCTTTGCAATACTATTCTCATGGGAGTTTTATTTTTTATCGGAGGAGGAATACTAATGGCGAAATAAGGTAAGCTCTCGGATTTCTCATTAGTATGTTCTTCCTAGAGTCACGTGGATATTCATGACCCGAATGCATTACGAAAGCATAGTGCTATACATGTCTCAAAATAGGCAAGACAGTTTCCCGCTATGGTAATTTTAATGGAGAGGTAAAAGTCGGGGAAGGAAAGCACGTTTCGTAACTTTTTGAAGGTTGGGATTCACGCATGTTCTCTCCATGAGACTCATGAAGGTATGTCCTAATGGTATAACCCAAGTCAGGTGCACAAACACATGAGTCCAACTTCCTTCCTTGATAGGCATCGAGTGAGCTTGAGGAGATTAAATGACAATTCCAACCCTCATTTAAACTCCAGTAATGGATTCTAAAGGCCTGTCCATAAATATCTATAAGAAAAAGTTTAGAATTTTGCATATACGGAACGTATGTTGAAATCCTTCCATTCTTATTTTCTTGTAGGTTGGCTAGGTTAGGTAACATTGTATTTACGAACGTTACATGTACATAAGTACTGCCGGTAGTTCTGTTGAGGAGGACACGGCGCACCTGAAACCACCTTGTAACATTATGGAGCTACATATAATTTCCGAACAACGTGCCTACCCGCTCGGTTTCACCGAGACCCTGGAAAAGTAAAACTGGGATGTTCATGAGTCGCGTGTCTCACGGAAGCACCGCCTAATCACGTTTTCACGTTATCAATGGACTGGAGGCAGACAACGTTAGCTGGGCTTATAATTCCCAGCCTCAGCTCAAGCACCTGACCCAAACTCACATGTCCAGTACACGTTCATGAACCTTCCCTACTTCTAGTACTTTTAGCCAATACATTTGGAATGGATATCTAAGCAGAATTCCTCCTAGTAATTTGAGACTCGGAAGGAAACTACGGACAAATCTAATTTTGGGTTATGCATAAAACAACCTTCTCTACCATGTCAAAATACGCAATCCTCATTCCTAGTCTTTTCCCTGCAATAAAACACATTTATTACTCCTGCCAACCTAAACCATTATAACTTCTCTGATTTTATGACTAAACTGAAGCCCCGAGTTTTTTGTGTGTGTGTTAAAATGAACGACAACAATGAGGAGCATTATTACGACGAGCTATTACTGTAGCCTACATTTCTTTGAAAGCTTCATCTGTATAGATGCAAATTTAAATAATAATTATGGGATGACAAAAATCTGGGTGAAAATGCTTGAAAAATACTAACGCGTGAATTTTTTCCACAATTTTCCCACCCTCTCCCATTACATTGAATTATAAAGGCAAATTTACTCCCAGCAAAGGATGATATACACTCGGCGTGATATGAGTAGTGGAGCAGGTATACTTTCAGTACTAAAACGTGACACCCCGGAGCATCATTTCTGCCTGGTCTGCCCAAGCATGAGTCTCTCTCTCTCTCTCTCTCTCTCTCTCTCTCTCTACCTCTCTCTTTTCCCTAGGTTAGGCTCTGTAACACACAACTAACCTACATAATTTTAGCTAGTCATTCAGCTTATATCTGCATGTAACCCTTGACTACGCTCTATAAATTACTACTGCAAGTTCAATATGGACGGGTGCTGGAGCCAGGAACCATATGCCCATGACCATGAATCTTTCACCGGTAGCTTTGAACTTTCTCCAGCCCACTACTAGTACAAGTAATTAAAATTACTCCTACCATACTTTGTCAACTTGTGAAAATTCAACCTAAGCATATAATTACACCTTCATGTGTAATCTTCAAGAGTTAATTTAATTCCTGGATAATTACATCTACCTGTGTATCTGCCTGTCTATGTGCCATGTGTAATAGGGAACACATGCTAAAACCTAATAATATTCCTCCTGCGTAATAATACATTGTAGTTCAAACATTTAACTGGAGATTTGAGATGAGTTGGGCATGAGTAGATTATTAGGAATTATTGAATCTGGATTCTTATGAGTCATCAGACACTTCTTGGTACAATGATTCACGAGACAGCCTTCTCTGTCTAAAATTTAAATACATAAATTCGCATGTATGTACTTCCTTACTAAAGACTTGCAATTTCCTTTGGATCTAAATCGGACATTTAACAAGTGCTCCATCCGCTTAAGGCTCCGTGCCCAATAGCAGAGGTAAATTAAACTTGGAAAATGACTTGGCTCGCTCATTATTGGTTTAAATGAACTACTTTCGCATTTTCTTATTCGCTCTCCTAACAACAAAGACTTTTAGTATCATCAACAAGTTCACATTTACGAAGCCTGTGAGAAATCTTAAGTATCTATTAGAAAAGTGAGGTTTCTTTCTTCATAGGTTGCAGTGAGTAGATATAGCTACCACCTCCAACTATGCACAATAAATGCTGGCATGCGGGAGCCACTTCCGTGCCCTATATTCAGCATCCGCTCATTTGTTACCATGTAAGGATACATATATAGCTATAGCTATGTATACGTAACCATCACAGTCCCTGAGACTCTATAAATTGTGTGTACATGTATGAACGCAGGAAGGAAATAATCATTCTATTAAGGATGCTCAGGGTGTTTTATCATCGCATCAGAAACGTACAAGAGAGATTCATTTATACAGCTATATACGTATATACATTCATACATACGCTCTTAAGACAATGTAGGTAATGGTGACTGTCCTATACTTTCAATTTGATTACGCAAACAATTGGTTAGTATGTACCAGTCAACTGGATGTACGCAATTCAAGTGCAATAGAGAAAATGTAAGTGGCAATTAAACGTATCATTTGTTCAAATTGTATTGCAAATTTTTTTCCCCTCTTGGGCAATTTGATGAATGCAATATGTTATAACATAGTGGAATTAAGGTGTCGTACAAGGTATCCTTTCAAGTTCAAGTCCAACAACAATAGCTATGCAATATGTCTAAGGGAGAAAGATATTGGCATGTAAAATAGGAAGGAAGGTTCATTTGCATAATATAATAGACTCCAAGGTTTGCTCTCATGAAATATATCGTAACAAAACGGTCGAACCAGGAAATGAACCCAATTGCTAAGCTTGGAATTTTTAGCCAAAATTGAACGTTTTGTAATTCTACCTTGTGCTCCAACACATTGCCTAATAGATGAGACAAATTCTCACTCCATGCATTTATACTCATACTACATATATCCTTTAAATTTCGTATGATGCAATGAGCTCAGGTGCATACGTAATCCTCAAAGTCAAGATCAATTCTCAATTAAATGTAGTAAGATTTTCTTGCCCTACACATTTTTTTCCCTATCCGCATTAGTAAATGATTGCAAACTCTCTTGCAAGAGAAGTAATTGTTGGGGAAAAAAATACTTGTAAATCATAAATGTTTACTCTCTTACCTATCACAGAGGATTAGTCATAGTCCGGCTTCAATGACTACCCACTATGCTGGCTGTGCTATTGACACAGAAATTCTATGTAATGTTGTTGTGTACATGTGCACTATACTAAAAGGAGATATCCGCTTACTATTACGCTCACAGGGCTATGTACATGCTATTCAATGTGACTCCTGCCCTGCTTGCAAAAACTCTTTTGCCTGGGTTCCCCCATGTATCCGCACTGGTTGAGAAAAAAAATCCATCCATGGTTTAGTCACTCCTTCCTTTGAGCTTTGCCTGTAAAAAAAGACACATAAACAGAAACAGCTGAGAGATATTTACCTGCACGGGGTTGTAACAGCAATAATCCGCCAGTATGCATCCTTTATAAATCCAGATTGGATAGTATTTTAAAGGTAACGTTCACACGTATAAACGTGACTAAGCACATGAAATAGTTTTTTAACAAAATGTTAATTGTCTGACAATAAAGTACATTTATTAGAAATAGTAACTCCAGTATATAGCAAACTAACGGTAGTTTGCAGTTAACATTAAATTTCTCTCTCGAAAAATTCGCCAAAATGTTAAATATTAACCACTTTAAAAATCCCACGTTTTGTCCTTCTTCAAAATTCGTAGTAGTAGTAGTAGATCCTCCAAAATTGAAATTTATTTTCTTGAAAATTCACGAAAAAAAATATCCAATTTTTTTCTTCTTTTTATTCAGATGTAAACTTTTGAGAGAATCCTTGAATTACAGTGTCACTGAAGAGGCACGCAAAAATACAATGATGATTTTCCAAGTAAATCCTTTAAAGTTGTTATAACTTTGTGTTGTGTATACAAACGCCGAGCAGCACACGATCGACAATGGTTTTTGAAGAGTGTATAATGTTCGGTGGTTGGAATGAAACTGAGAGGTCCAGTCTAGGTGCTGGGCAAGTAAGAGTGCAGTGACATAAGGGTAGAAGAGACTCGATGACGAGGAAATAGAAGAGTGCGCTCACTGAGTGTCGACTTGTACACGCATTGGCGTAATAATAAAACAGGAGAAAAAGAACTACCACGCGGGTTTGAAGACCGAGAGTTACTGGTGATAGAGGAGCCGCGTTCTCTCTATCTGTAAGGGGAGCCTATGCAAAGAGCCGTTCCACTCTGTGACTTGAGTTGCCTCAAATTTTTGCACACAACAACTCTCTACTTGCTCATACTTATGGGACGAGAAGCCTTTATTTCCTTTTCCTATGTACATACTACACACACCGTATACTTTATACTGCACGCTGCTGTGAGGGTAGGAGAGTGGCTTCACATAAAAGTCATTGTAACCAATGCTTTTCCTTTAGACTCTATACATCTGTTACTCTCTGCCTCATGAAGAGTACACCTTCAGTACATGAGAGATAGCTGAAGTAAGTACGCGAGAGATGTACACCCTCATAGTCACACTCATTTCATTCAACATACACACACACACACTCACTCACACACATAATACGTTATACTTACTTTACAAAAGGAGTTACTTACTTTACTTACTTATGAGCTTGAGAGGAGTAAATACTAAGCATGCAAGTTGGTGATCTAGACCTTGAAAAGCCTCGAGGTATATAGTCATCTTGACTAACCCGGATTCCAACACCTTCCGTACTTTCAATCGTCAGACACTGACATACTTTCCTACATCCACAACCAGAGCCATCCACCAAAGTAGGAAGTAGGTCTTTGGCACACTCTTATAATATGAATTTGATTATCATCCAGTTTGTAAGCAACTTTTATATATTATTATTCTCTTACTTGTCAGAGAGTTACTTGTATTTTTTTCTATTATCCCATGCGTAAGTCTTCTTTTCTCTCTCTCTCTCTCTCTCCTCATCTTATGTGCAGTCGAACGGTATTGAGCACGCTGATGTTTATTGTATTTACCTCTGTTGCAAATTGCAATCCTCTTTTAAAATGCATAGTTGGATTAAATACATGGGCTTTTTTCAGAGATAGTCCCATCTTCCCTCCAATCATAAATGCTCTTTAGTCCCTTTCACATCGCTGTACTAAATAAGGCCGGGTATAGTAGAGAATCCCTCTTACGTACTTAGTATTTCCTACATACATGTTACAATAGTACTTACTACATATATACGGGCTAAAAGGAAAGCCTGAGCTGAAATAATAAAAACTTTACAAATCATACAACAATACTCTTTCACATTAAGAGTTGAGAGTTAGAAAACACAATACAGTCCCTCCCGATAACAAGCTCTGTGTTATTTCGTGTTATACAAACAGTAGAACAGGGCTGTTATGATTATCGGCAAGAGCATCAACATAAGTAATACCATCATTCTCATCATCAACCCCATCAACAACATTTCCTTCTGAACCCACTTACATTAATTTCTGCTCATCAAATCATTCTCACACCGCCGCCTAACCTGTATTATACCTTCATCCATTTATCTCCATTTGCTACAATATATATACATTGCTATGTTATGTACCCTTAAAAAAAGTAACATGGAAAATTTACTTTTAACAATACATATGACAACTGTCAAATGGTTCTTTTCTACCCCAAAAACCATGTTAACTACCTCCCTTTCCATTATGTAGTTACCATTCAATGTAATTTGTAATAAGGAGAAGAATAGGGGAGATTTTCTTGTCTTACTTTAAAAAACTTGGAGAAATTACTCGAAATATTTTTTAGGCGTAAGAAAATAATTATTATATTATTAAACAAGTCCTACTGCCACGTCAATATGAGTTAATAATCTATCGTTGATGTTATGACTCTCTTGGAACTTATTCAATAGTCCTTTTGAGACTTTATGGAAGTCTTTAAAATCCTCTCTAAAAAAGCACTTCCTCCAATGAATCTACAGGAATTTTGAAGTTTGTTTATTTATGACATTCCTCCTTGACAATGCATTTTAATAGCACTTGATTATACAAGTTAATGGTTAAAAAAATGAATGATTATTTTTATCTTGATTTTATTTTTCAATGCTGACGCAGCTTAGCGAACAAGTTCAATGTTAAACTTGTTTACCCCATTCTTCATTATCTAAAAAAGAAAATGGATTTTGTAAGAATGCCATATCAAAGCCCTTTATAAGACATTTAACGTCTGCCGGTCTTTACTTGAAGGAAGATAAGCAAGTTTGAGTCCTTTTACAAAAGTCTTGACAAATAAATCCATGTATATACTTTCATCAAAAGCCGGAAGGATTGAAAATTATATCCGTTTACCCTTCAATATTTTTATTTTCCCCCCAAATTATTACATATATATTGTTCACAGCTACAGCTACAGCTGCAGCTGCAGCTACCTCTCTTCAAAAAAAAACAAAATAATTACCACACAAATTATTTACAGCAATTAAAATAAATGATGATTTCCCTCATACTCTCAAGTCAAGATGAGTTGAGAAGGATTTTACTATATTGACTCTTCCAGACACACATACTTATAGTTTAATAAGATGAGCACCCACTCAAGAGATAATAAGACTTATGCATGAAGTTAAAAATCCACAGGTTACAACTATTATCAATGGTACATAAAATGAGCGTAATAAGCAAAAACAAGGGATCCTCTATAAGTGCAAATAGAAATTATCAACTGCTCTTTCACGATTTGCCGACCAGATAATAATGTAACGCATGTATATAATACATGAATTTATTAGAAAAGGAACTCTCCATGTAAGGAATTGATGTCAGCGACCATAAAAAAAACTACCATGAAATAGACAAAACAATATAAAAGTTGTATCTTATGAGGTATGTACACGTATGGTGTAAAAAACATGAAATAATCTCACCAACAATGTACCCATTCTTGAGGCTATACAAGTGCTATATAAGTGCTCCTATATAAGCGGACCGTAGAAATGTTACAGCCAAATCCATATATACGTACACACAAGTTCTAGGGCTTGAAGAGTTCTCTAACGATATTTAAGCATTGTTGTTGTTGTTGTTGTTGCTGTTCCTCCTGCTCCTGCTCCTACTATATGTACTCTTGTTACTGTGATTAAGAATCGTGATGTCAATCGTTCCCTATAGCTATGTTATCAACAAAACTTTCTATTCTGAAATTTCAAGTTTGCGAGAGAAGAGGAAAGGAAATAATTACGTATACACAGCGGACTAGTAATCAGGTTTTTGAGGAAGTCCGAGGAAAAAGAGTATTTACAATAAAGTATCTCTCTCTGAGCTCGAGTAAGTTTCCTATATGATAAAAGCTTTGAGAGTAGTAGTAGTAGTTTGTAGTAGTACGCTATCTATACAGAACTAGTTCCCAAGGAGGGTCATGGTGAATGGGAAGAAAAGAGCCCTATAATATGATGCTATGAACACAAACGACTAAAGATTTTTTTTCTCCTATTTTGACAAAATACATGACAAGATTAAGAGAGCAATAAGTGAAAAGATTTAGCCGCAGGCTGTCAAAGGATATACTATAGTACTATATAGGACTTTAACAATATGACTCTAGGTTACTAGGTTACTGCATCGTATGGATTTCAAACGACGGTGTATACTCCTCTATCCTTCTCTCATCATACATTCAATGAGTTTGAGTTGCAGCATTTTACTCGGCAGTCGTAATACCTCTGTCAGATAATATAACATGATAATACTCCATGCTGATCGTCATATTTACCATTGCCCTCAATTCGAAAAAAAACGAGCTGCTCTCTCTTTGTGAAAGTCACGGCTACGTGAATTTAAAAAAGCATCATTAGAAGCCTAGTTAGTTTAGTTTATAGGATGAATAGGTATGTATGTGTATATGGTGCTATTGTGGATGCTCTTGTGTGTATGAGTTACTATATAAATATATGATTTTTTTTAAAATAAAAGTTTATATAGTTTTTTTTCTCTCTCAGGATTACAGTTTTGTAGAATTTCAGGTCTTCGATCGTGCTCATGATAATTTTTTTAATATGCATATTTACATGGATTTATATGATTTTGGCGTGTTGTGGAGTGGATTTTTACTCGTGGAAATCTTCTCTCTTCTTAAAAGATCTCTTATAGTATTAGGGCGAGTACTGCATAACTTTTGGGATGAGGGGAAAAATATATTTAAATTAAGCAACACTTTGTTATAATATTGATGCCAGTTTATACAATTTCCTCATTTCTTTAATAGGAGTCGAGCCATAGGATATTTTTGCATGTGTGTGAAGGGGGCCATGAAGAGAGAGAGCTATGCTATAGGCTTGGACTATTTAATTATTACAGTTATATTGATTTTTTGTTATTCGAGAGAGTTTATGTAATTTGATAGCGCTGTAAACTGTAATATAGGATATAATTTGGACTCTAGAGAGATTTTATACAATTATTTTCTTTTATTCAGTTACAAACATCAAGGTAAAAGTTGGTTAATTGATACTAATTATAACATTTATTTATTTATTAATAATTTCTCAAGCTCATCATAATTATGAGAGGGATTCTTATACTGAGAATAATGAGAAATGAGAGATGTGAATTTTTGAACATTATTTCCCGTAAATATGAACATTGAACAGGAAAGGTTTTTCACCTTTGGCATTGATAATTCCTTTTTTCCAATAATTGCTTAGGCTTGTACATATCTGTCATCTCCTATGCATCATCTACCTTAAATTGTTTTGTGGAATGAACATGTAATTATTATTGTAGGTTCTAAAATTAAGCTACTCTTCATGCAAATGTCCTGTTTGTTTCTCGATCTCATGTTATTTTTACCTTGTCTTTTCGCTCGGACTGACGAAAGTACTTTCAAAATAAATATTTATCATTTTTCCTTTGATGTACATATCAACTCTACTTTGTCAGCTATAGTTTCCCATACAAGACGACCTTCTTAAGCTTGTTCAACTCCACACTTGAGCTTGATTTAATGGTTCGAGAGGGAAATATATATTGTTCGTGGAGATGATCAAGTATGTTGAACTTTGAGGAAATTCATTTTTTTTGTGGCAATAATGTTAACAGAGAAGCTATATGGAAAAATAATAGCCATGGTAAGTATATATTACATTCTGCAATATCATTATTAAGTGAGTGGGAGAGAAATTTTAACAAAATATTTTTACGAAAAATAATCATTTTTTCTCCTCTATTCTCATCAAGGGTCAGGAATAAAGTAAACATGCATTTTATGTACAGTTGGTCTTTTATAATCTGAGTCCAGTGCTCACAACAAGTAAGCGAGTACAGGAATGTCTTCCAGACAGCATGAAACTTTAAAATGAAGGTAAAAATTACTGGCATTGCTCCACTATCACAAGTTGTTGTCTTCCCTTCCTAAAGGTAAAAAAATACAGTTGGACCTTAATAGTTATGTAAAGTTTCGTTTGTTGACATGTTGACAGGCTCCCTACTCGCTATTCTTGTTACCCTAAGACACAATGGGATTATGACCACTCTGAAGTGACCTCATTTCCAAGCCTGTCAATAATAATTCAACATGCCAGTAGTGCTCTCCTCATGTTTTTCTCAATAAATCCTCAGGTAATAAATAGCTCTCCTACTCTGGGGTCTTTAGAGTCTGAATAGGAGCAAAGAAGCTCCCAATGATTTAAGAGAAAGCTTATATTGAAAATATTAAAAATAAATTCCTTCAGAAGCTCTATGAGAAATGTAGAGAACGAATATTAGAGAATTTATTAATAAAATAATGTATAAATATTTATTTTTATGTTAAAATTAGTTTAGTTAATTTCTACAAAAAGAGTTCCCTTTAGCTCAACTTACTGCAGTGATAGTTGTACCCACGCACATGCTAAAAAATAAATATATTGTAAGTATCTGGAAATAGAAAAAATCTCAAGTGCGGAATTAATTTCTACATAATTAGTTAGAGCTTTGAAATTTCTAGAACACACACACAAACAAGTAATAAAATATCAATGTTAATAAACACAGAAGAATCATTTAAATTGAAGGATACAGAATCGGAAACATAATATCCTTGTTGATTTTGACCATGAAACCTGTGTGGGAAAACAATATTGAAAATCCGGGTAGCTGCTGTTATAGGATGAAAGAAAAAGTCTTTGCTACGTATGAATAGGAGGCGTATAACTCATTAAAATTATAAAAATAGTCCTATCATTGAGAAAGTTACCATGGAAGCGAGGTTCAATGTAGCAAAGGAAAAATTAAATTCCTCCGAATAATATACATGTTTTTTTAATGTTCAAACCGGAAACTATTCCTAAGCTTTTGCCTTTTCTACATCTTCAGATTATCTCCCCCCACCTCTCTCCCTCTCTCTCTCTCTCTGTCTGCAATATTTACAAGGAAAAAACTGCTCTTTTCTATGAATATAGAATTCATTTGCCAAAAACCTATAGGGGAATCAGTGATCCCAGCAATTGAGCAACCTTCATAGGTAAATCTCCTCACAATTCAAAGGTTGAGTTCAAGGGCCGGAACGCAATTCACAAGTTGGCATTCATCTCATTGGATTTTTTGGCTCAGCAATTGAAAGATTGAAGTCAGTGGGAGCAGTAAAGCTTTACTAAATATATTCTCATACTAATAGCGCACCAGCCCTACTAGACAACTAGACTAAATTGACTGATAGGCAGGAGCAGGAGTTACGTTCAAATATTTCCTTGAATCTTCCTTCCTCTTGATATTTACGTGAAAATTTACCCATCAAGTAAATAACCACATAAAATCTGGCAAATGTCATATGTTTAGAGTATAAACTTGACATAGAATTTATATTTTGTCCCTCTCTCTCTCTCTCTCAATTGTGATGATAAAACCTTGGCTCATGATTTTCACTATTGCAACATTCTCAAATGATTACATTTGAAAGAGGCCGTTTCAATTTTTAACAACAACACCTTCAACTTGAATGTAACTTCAATGTTCTTTAGTATGTCAGAGAAAGAGAAGAGCCAAGAGAGAGAGAGAGAGAGAGAGGAAAGGATATGGAATGTGAGTGAGAGAGGAGGAAATTGCAGATGATCCTCAATTTAGCGAAAAAGTAGACTATTCCTCGTATGCATATTACATGAAAGAGATGAACGTGAAGAGAACGAATGCTTACGAGGGCTTTTTTAATAATGACATAAAATACCCCAGCTTTTATGCATACAAAAGTGTGTACATAAAATATATAAGGTAGAAAAAAATTATTAGAGAGTCAAACCACACTGCTTTGCTCCTTTTCGCTCTATGTAAAGAAGACTATACATATATGCATTTCCCTTCCACTTCTTCTATATACTATACTTCCCTATAAGACCTGCTTCTCAAAACTATAAAAGCTTTTTCCCTCCAATTACATACACTGCTGACACTAATAGCGAGTGGAACAGAAACCTTGCTTGTAGGTGTATACTTTACATGTATATCTCCATCTACCTGCCCAGGCTGTACGCTATATACATAAATAATTATGTATAGAGAGAGAGAGAGAGAGACGAGAGTTAAATAGGATGGTTAGGTGTACATACTTAATAACTACTACAACACACGATCCATGTAAACGTGTGCAAGGAGATAGAAAAATTATGTCATCCAATTTAACTTACAACTTTTGTGAGCCTTTCTTTTCTTGTTAATCGCTCGTCTTACGCTCACTTCTCATACTACAAATATGTTATAACGTACAGAGGTACATATAGAAAAGGCTGATGTAGGTAGAGGTAATTACTTGTTCCCAACTGATCCTGACATTGCCATATGTTATTCAGCCCTTGACAATGACTCTGTACAAGCTTGGCAGAAAGAATTCGTGGAGAGGAAGAGAAATCGTCTTTTTTTCCCTTCTCTTATTCTCTTGCTGAGTCGCGGCTCAAACCTACAACTTTAAAGTGGAATTGAAAACAATGAAAACGTTTTCTCAAGAGACTTACTCCACCAATAAGTTAAGTAGTAATCTAGGCTATGCTATTCTAGGCTGTTCCTCATCGTTCCTCATACTTACAACTTAAACTACAAAGATAACATTCATTATTTCATTATGTGCTAGATTTTTTTTTCTTCATATTATCTGTATAAATAATCTCTCTCTCTCTCTCATGTTTTTATACGGTCATAAAAGAACGTAATCCACGGAGGAAAAAAAGCACGTCTGCCTAATATATGAACGTTGCAATGATTTCCCAGCTATAGAGGCTACACTGCCAGGGGCTCTGTGGTAAAAGATTGTGCCGTCAGTCTCAAAAGATAATCCTTGTTTCGGATGTTACCTTTATGCCTTTTGCATCATATGTATATTAAAAAAATGTATGAGTTACATATAACCTACCCACATCGAGTGGATCAAGGTGAACCTAATATGTCTACGAGACTTAACGGCACTTTGCGTAGGAAATCTTTAAAGGCTGGAGAATAACTGGAGCTGTACAGTTGCTTTTTTTTACTATGTACTTATTGTAGGGTCGGCAGTTGAACTTTGTGATTTAATTTTTGTAGGGAATTATGTTTAAAAGTATTTTTAAGTAAAATAATTTTTGAATTGTGTAGTGAGTAAAATTTTGATGTACTAATGTAATTGTATGTGTAGGGTTATATATTGTGGAAAAAGGCTCTTACTGAAAGGGTTTGGAAGAAGGTCAAAATGCCAAGTTGGCTTTTGAGAAAGAATGATTGTTTATGAGAAATTGCTATCTTTACCCTCGGCAGGAGAGAACATAAAAGTCCATAATAATTTTTTTTAAGGTGCAGAAGTTGAAGATACATTGTTGCACAATAAAAGCCAACACTTATAATTACCTTTACTACCTACTTTTAGTTATGACGCTGTTTAAAAGTATTATATTGGTCTCTCTCTCTCTCTCTCTCTCTATCTCTGTCTCTTCCTTGATATCTATGGGAGTCAAGGAGTTTGGGAATCTCTCAAGATGTACGTATCCCTGTACATTCACCTTTGGCGATTTGGGTGTGCTTCTTATGCAGATGAACCAGACAATCTAACATTAGGAAAATTGACACTACTTTTTAGCGGGACATGACAACAGCAAACTTACCTTATTCAATGACCTGCCTAAATATAAATTACATTTTCGTGCTTCTTCCATCACATCCTGCAGGGGTTCAAAATCCAAACCAAGAAGACCAACAAATACATGAGAGGAATGATGTGGATTTTTTTTATTTCTCTATCCCTCTCAGGGTATTAATATTAATAATTCTAAATATTTTTCGGGCTGGCTGTAAGGAATCTTTGGAAGTTTATGCAATTTTCTTACTTTTATTTTTGTTAAGTGAAAACCATAAGATTTTTAAAAATACGTTTCTAAAATTTTCGGATGAAAGATTAAAAAATATGAAATTTTTATTTGATATTTTGATTTTACTATTTTGGTCACAGGGAAGATGCAAAGTTACACATGACTGATTATTTAGGTACGAACAGTTAGACAACGTTACCTGGGGGGTAGATTGTTAGGTCATTTATTTGAGGCGTTGGCCTAACGTGCCAAAACCATTAGAAATACGGTTCATTGATTTGATACTACTAGGATTTGGCTACTTGATTTGGCATTGGAAGGTGATCTTGAGAGGTGTCTTGCTGGGCTATACATCCCATATTATACGTTAGAATATTTGTTGGGCAAGGTAACATAATAGAATATGGAAGGAGGTAAATAATAGGAAGCTATGAAATATTGTCTATGTGCGTAAGTCATTTTTCCTCTTTTATTAGAGCTATGCACCATGGGATGTTAAAAAATTCCTTGCTATAAAGAAGATGCTTTTTCAGCCGGGCGTGAGGCACTACCTACTTTTATACAGTATTAGTGCAACACATTAATAATAATATGTTACTAAAGGAAGAAAAATTAATCATTGATAATCTACTTAGGTATTCCTTGGGTGTCGTTCATATCACATTGTTTAGTAGAGATAAACTCATGTTACGGGGACATGAGTAGATTAAATATCCTAACACGGCTCTAATTCTAAGGTGGCATTCCTAATTGTAAGTTGCACTTGTTCGAGTTAATTTTTTTCTTCTTAACACAGTTTTTTTTATTACTACGATTGATCCTCAGATTAAAATTCATACAGCTACTATACTGATTTATTTCCATGCGAGGGCGTTGGTAATAATTATTTAATCTTTTCCTACGCCTTCATCCCAGTACATGTAAATCCCTTTACACTAAAACAATAAGCTATGCTAAATTATGCATGCATACCCAAAACACAGGTGAACTTTATAGTATGTATATTACGTAAGTATGGAGAAAATTAATTTAAAAAAGTAATTTCTCCTCACACAATGTTATGCAATTTTTACTACTATACCTATTTGAATGAAAAGCTTCTGAATTTAATAATAGAATTTTCCCAAAACAGTTCCATTCCTTGTAAAAATTTTCACGTGACTAGATATTAAAGCACATGTGTTCCTTGTGAAGGTAAAAAAAGCCAATAGGGGTTATGGTTGTAGGTTGGAATAAAAAAATACACCACTTAAAATTAATCGTCCATCACTAATTTTTGTATTGTTTATACAAGTAATCAATAAGGAATAATAATAATAATTGTATAAAATAAGAGAACAACAAATCATCCTAAAACATATAATTTCACATTTTATTCAAAAGCATTATTACCAAATAGTGTAAAAAAATGAACAATATAAAAGGACATGTATTGTCACCAATGCATAAATAAACTATACTCCCAAGAATACATAAACATGGAACAAGGGAACATTAAGATTGGCAAATATTCCTCTCCAAATGCGTCAGTCAACAATATCACGAGGGAGCAGTTAAATAATCACTTTGGTTTTTTTCTCATGTAAATCCAATTGATAATGAATTTTAACCTAGACCTAAAGTTGCCCCACTTTCTCCTCTCACTTCATATAACATTCAACTTGAATTACCTTTCAGTGTATCCATATAGGCACACATAATGCGTGCTCTACGCATTCATAACTCTATAATTCTTGTTTTTTTTCATCCTCCCATCAGAAGAAGAGCATACAATTCCCTATGTATACAAACATATATACCAAGAGCCTCGCCAACTTCTCGAACTAACCCACATGTGCAACCATCCTAAAGAGATTTGAGTACACATCTGGATTTAATCTCTCTCTCTCAAATTGTTCACATCATAAAGACATAATCTTTAAAGCAATAATTTCTTCAAGCATAAGCTCATCTGTTATATGATACAGGAGGAGGTCATGCTAAAATTCAGGGATTCTAAAAGCCATCCAAAAAAATACTTGAAAATTACTCTTTTATGCGGGTAAGAAAGTAATTTTTATAATATTTATTTTTATACATTAGAAATAGTATATACGAAAAATCTCATATAAAATTTCTCCAAAAAGCTGCTCTCACTCCCATGAATGCATTTTCTAAATATCTCTGTCTTGACAATGCCAATGGCAGGGCCAACTATGAGAAATCAAATTAATTGAATATTTTTAAAGTCCCTTGTCTACGTTTCTTCCATATAGAAATATAGCTACGTATATAGTATCTACTATTATAAGAAATGCTCAAATGCCATATCCTAACAAGACCATTAAAGGTTGACTCTATATACTAAAATGCATTCTAATCATGATGAATGGAGTCGCAAGTGGACTGTAAAAATAAAGAGTTGATCGTGCATGAAATTTACCATCCATGCATACATGCATTTAATCAGTAGTGCATATTTGACATATATATTGTACATAAAGGGAAAGAAACGGCTTATTTTTTGTGAAAGCGATTGTGCAAATATTTCACTATACGTCTTTTCATTAGCTATGTAGTAGTACTTGTGCATTACACTTATATCAGATGTGTACATGTGACGGGGACGAGAGAGACACGTTGAACTTCATCAAGTCAATTATACTTTGAAGAAATATATAAGGTAGAGCATAATAAGTATGTAATACGTTACTAAATCAAATAGCTTTCTTCTCCTCAATGAGTTGAGAGTACTACAAATATAAAAAGTTTTATTGGATTTGATACCTACTACGTATATATACGGAGGAGGACGTAGGTCCACCTAGCCCATATTATTACAGTATACGTTACTAGTAACAAATTAAACATTAAAGCCAGCGAGTTATACAGCGAGTTTTTCCCACTTTCTATAAGGTCCAACATGAATTGAGTGGAAAGGTGCACACATATATGCCTTGGGCTGGCACGCGTACAATAACAGCAGTAACAACATGAAAATTGAAATATTCAATATTATATGTATTTTTGTTTACGTAAATTTCTTGTTTGTCATTTTATTTGCATGAGGAGACGAACTCACGTTGAAAATAAGTGTAATGGCGCATGGATTGATCCTATTTTGAAAATATTAGCCATTTCATATTTATATAGAAATTCTATATGGACTTTTCTACGATATACTCTTACTCATATCCAGCCTTTGAGACTGAGAGGGGGATAGAAAAGTAACTGTAAATAGTAAACATATCGGATATCACGGATGTAGTAATGGGTTGTGAGATTATTATTTTGAAGGTCGCATGTATATATATATATATATATACATATATGTGTGTGTGTTGGAGGCCTCTATTCATGTTACAGCATTTATGTACAGTACTAGATAGTTCAAGAGTCTAGTAAAAATATGAATTGATGGGGTAAACAAGATTGGTAGGGAAGTACAAGAGGGCCTTTATAAAAATAGTTACATGCATAAAAAGCTCGTCTTTCACTTCTGCCACATGGAAATAATTGTGTGTAGTTGTGGGTTTTTCACTCATAACAAAAAAATGTATGAAAAACAGGTATATTTAAATAGGGCTGGGAAACCTGTTTTTCTCATAAACCACACACTTCTTACAAGTATTAGAAGAAGAAAATAGAATGTAATTTGGTGGGGAGATTGGGAATAAAATTATGTGTACGTTACTACTAGTGGGAGAGTTAAAGGGGATTTTTGTTACGTCGTACAATAGATGCGCTCATGAAAAATATCGATTGATTGAAGTTTTGTGTGTTGTACTACTGTAAACACTACTGTAAACACAATAGTATAAATAGCTACAAATGGAAACCTTTAAGCGGTCTTTTTATTTTCCTCTGAGATTGGATTGAGTTGAAGACTCTCAATAGGCATTTGCTTGGGCAATGCATTTCTGGTGTGTTAAACATGGGATGTTACGCTAACAATTTAATTGGAACACTAAATACTAGTATGTGTAAACAAGGGTGTAGACTTTGTTGTGTATTTTGAGATTTGTAAGGCTTCCTCATGCGTGATAAAGGTTACTGTGGGAAATAAGTGAATGTTTGGTTTGCAGGAGTATGTATTAGTTTTGTTCGAATCAAGTGGAATGGAGAAGAAGCCTGTTTAGTTAATTTTTCTAATAATAAAAATGTTTAAGTAGGGGTGGGAGGGGAGAAATTGGTTACATTATTATCTATTTATATACATAATAATTCAGCTAGTTTTAGCCTGTTTGAGGAAGGGTACAGACTGTACATGAAAGGTCGTGTAGAAATTAACGTACCTTATAAAACAAAAACCACGTGAAAATAATTCCGACGTTATCAAAGCAACATTTTTACTGTAGGAGAAGTTGGGTCCGTACCGTATGTTCATTAATTATTTGCTGTCCTGAGCTTTTCGGGAGAGTCAGTTGATGTGAGAATGCAACGTGACCCCCCGAGCAGTGGAAGTATTCCGAGAATTAGACGGATGTTACCCAAAAAGTATGCGTATACGCTTGATGAAGCAACAACGATAGCTCAAGGTGGATAGTAACGTGGAGAGAAACGGGCGTTTCTCAGCACCTCAGGAACAAAACGTACTATGACTTTGTATGAAATAATTTAAGGAATAATGATCAATATTTCTTTTGTGTACTATACATGTGTGCTTTATTTAATGTGATACAAATAGTTACACGCGTTACGCTGAAACCATAGGCTTCATTGGATAATCATGAATGAAATTAATCTAAAAGTAGACAAGGTTAGGTCAAATTTTTTTACCAAGTATTATAACGGAGAAAATCTTCCTCTCAAGTAAGAAACCGCAAGTCATGTGGTAGATTCCAATTCGCGATGGTATACACTGGGAATTAGGACTATTGTATACTTGGAAAAAAAATCTTCAATGATAATTTGCTTACCATACTTTGAAACAATGCTATATAGTTCCATGTATAGCAATGTATGCTATAAAAAATATTTTATTGTTGTTACTACTATAGTTAGAGATTAATTATTATACAAATAATTAACCGATTTCACAGGATTTTAAATCACTAAAATTCTTTAATTCCACACAATACATGACAACAAATAAAAATTAGCCAATGATCACACTTTATTACAACGTTCTCACCAGAATGGATTTTTAAGGGGCACCTGGGTTTGAAAAATCGAAAATTTTGGGAAGTCGGTAATTTAGTTCGTTTTGATCCCTAGAGCTTTATTTACAACTGCTCCGAAACTTTTCTGCACTTTCTTCGCTCTTCCCTCTCTGCGTCATCCAAAGATCCGGGAATACCCGTATACATAATTTCTAATCATGTTCACTTGGTTGAATGCTCTTTCTTTAGCAAGCAAAGAAGCAATCTCAGAGTTGTAAGAAAGTTCTCGGAATTTTATTTTGATGTAAGGGTGCACTCTCAATAACATCCTGCTTTATTGCAAAATACCTTCAACCGAAATGTATTCATAAGTATTTCCTTACAGTATAGAAATAAAAACTTGTACAAAATTACCTGAATGTCTAAGCTATAGAATTGCGTATTCTATGGAACGAAATTAATTTCCATTACTAAATCCGAAACCGAATATGACAACATGTAAGGGAAGTTAACAAAATAACACCAGCTTTTTTGGCGTGTGAAGAACTTGTGCTGGAGCATTGTTTTAAAGTCACATTGAATTATCGTGTACTTGTTCAAGTACAGAAACGTAGCCGAAGTGCCGTTACGCAAGCAGTAACTACCTCCATTATTTTAGTGCTTGCATAACAGCTATACCCAGACTATAGCAGCCGGCAATTCCACAGCTTATATGTACCTCCATACAACAACTCTATTAAGTAAGGACGGCTTTGGACGATATGGAGCGGAGTCGATGTGTTCACGTACCAGAAACGGCACGCAAACTGCCACGTGAGCTCTCACCACGAGATTATACGATCACGTTCCTCTCGTTTTGCTCTACATGCAAAAATGTTATGGAGCAGGGATACTCCTTGTTTTCTCTCCTCCTTTCTAAAAGTAAAATTCCCGAGTGAAACTCAGTATTTACCAAGCTCTGGAACTCCAACGCTTTTTTCCTATCAAATCTATTTTTACGGAGAATTTTAAACCGTCATCCTTACTTGCTTTTACGGTTTGTTTTGTCTACTGCTGCAGAAATCCCTTCAAAAGCAATGAACAAATGATTGAACCGAGGAAAAATTTTTTCCTATATGATTTCAAAGTATGTTTCAATACAAGGGGTACTGGAGAAAATCCTTGCTTAGGTAACCTTTGAAAATTTCCCAGCTATTATAGGATCTCTACATTTTCCAATGGAATTCTCTACAGAACTCTCAAACATTTCAAGTTCCATTTCTTTACAGGCAACCCTTGGTTCAAATCTTCTACGTACTCCCACTGCATACCCTCATGTAAAGAAAGAAAGCATTTTGTACTTGCTCACTTTCCAATATTCAAAAACTTCTAATAAGAAGAATCAGCTGGAAGCTGAGCATTGATTTGAATCTAGTAGAATTGCATTGACAAATCACGTAAATAAGCTTAGCGGGGTGGGATGGATAATATTTTGTTTAAAATTGGTGAAAGTCGAGCAGTTGGTTTATTCTCCTAGTTTATATAAGAAAGTAATTTGATTTTTTTTTCAAAATATACTTCAACATTTTTACTGGGAAATTTATTTCATTTTGAAGAATTATTGTTACTAATGTCAGTACGTACATGTCCTGATGTTAAGGCATACTCTGAAATTTTGACTTTCCCTAAAATCATATCCTGAAAAAATCGTAATTCACTCAAGTTTTAAGAGGGAATTTCCAAAATTTCTTTCAAATGAGAACATGCTGGTGTCAGTTTCAAAAATTCCAGAATTTCAAAACCACCCTTTTCTTCTGCCTTTGTAAAAATTGTGCGGGAGGGGAAACATTTTTCCAATTTTCTTTCCAGTCAAGGTATGAAGAAACTATGAGAAACTTCCATGGCAATATCATTATTGAGTATCTATACATACATTTGCGTTTATGATTAGACTTTATAATTTAATGGAAGTTGACATTTTTATCGTAGAGCTAACTATTAACAATAATTCCATCCATGCATATTGATATCTATATTATGGAATTCCCTCATGGCAAAAATGTAAAACAGCAAACATCAATTCCAGTACTCACTCATCCAGGTTCCCCTGTTTTACCATTATTGTATTATTAAATACAAACAAATCAAATGCTAAATATACATTACAGTCCATTAAAGACAATCATTTTACTGGAAAACAAATAATGCAGATTGAAATTTTAGCCATGATCTTGTGCATGTGAATATTGTACGTACACTGTTATTTACTTGTAAAAATATAAATTGGAGGAAATCAATGAAGCTCATAACCTTTCACGTTGACATAAAATTATAGGAATGGAAAAATCATTCTAAAAATCCCTCTACATATCTACTCCTATATAAGAACGGACGGAAAAATCAATTTGTCAAATTCAGCTAGTACTTTCCAAAGTCACGTGTCTCTCCAACAACATCATATACTATATCAATTTTCTAGTCAATATTTAAGGGAATATCTTTACTTGACATTTAATATCCTTGAAAATTTCAACTCGTGCCACAATTATCTTTTACTCACATAAATATAGTATGTACATAGAAATATACATATATAAAAGCAAAATAATATTTCATACGGGAGTTGGCATGAACTCATACTCAGATGAAGAAAGTTCCACTCTTTACCCTAACATTTCTCAAAATTTCCTTTCAAAATCCACCAAATCAATTAATGTAATAAAACTAATATTTCCCTTCATATTAATCCCAATCCTAAAAAAATAAATTCTATAATAATAATTACACTGAGAAAATCCAAGGCTTGGATTCCAAGCTAAAAGATCAACCTAGAAATGAAACCTGCTTCGCCACGTTAAATGTTATAGTATATAGAAAGATAAAAAAAATGCATCAATCCAAACAATGAGATGTGCTGCCTCCTGTACAAGCTCATAATAATTAAGCGCCACATAAAGTAGCATTAATAGTAACTTCATGAGCCATAAAAAAAGCACCATTCCAAAATAGGAAATACCTTTTTACCTGACAGAAGAGATATAATAAGAGAAGAATAACGAGCCATATTACGCACATTCATTCTCTGCAAATATCACAGGAAAGTGCCTGTAAGAGTTAACAAGCAAATGGAAGCTCCTTCATGTTTACAAGAGACTACACATATGTATATGTTTATAAGGTATGCATATATGTATGTACTTTTATGAGATTGAGAATCTCTAGTTTTTTTTAAACAAGAGAACCAAAAGAGCTATCACATCTGATTGTGAGCTCTGTTGTGTGGAGTGAATAAGCATTATTATTTAATATGTAGGCCGTTTCCAACTTTCTAATTGAACTTAACATTGAAAAACGTGTATTTTGTTTTTATGACCATTGTATACAGTACGTATATGCGCAAGTACTCAGAACCATTAACTCTTCCCCAACAGCACAATAATAGTAATTGTATACGCATAATATAGAAAGGAGTGTATAGGGAAAAACTGATTGTTTTATATTTCTCCATCCTCTATAACGTTACACAGATACTTGTTTCCGCAAGAAAGTATACCTACCTACATACATAATCTATTCATGTATACAGGGAAGTACATAATTCATTTAATAACAGAGGCATGGGATATGGCAAGTAAATATCTTGTAGAAAGCTTATATTTATTCTTAAGCCCTCCATTCCACCTTATATGCACAACCAAACACCAAACTACGAAACTTGAGTCATTATTCAAGCAGCTTGTATTTTATCAGAATCAACTTAACTTGAAATTCTCCATGTACAAGCATAGGCTATATAGTTACGTATAGTGAACACTTTACAGACATATAGGAAAGAAAAAATAGTGAGTCAATTGAGAAAAAATGGGCTTCAGCTCATCAAATTTGAGGTTTAAGCATGCTTCACAGAGACACATAATTTGTTGGTGAGAAAAATGAGGCCAGGATGTACATAAGTAGCTATGATAATGTAAATGGGAAATAGTAGTACTATACACTCTTATTCACACAATCATATAGCGAAAAAAACATCTTCTGGATTGATAATTCAAATTACATGGTACGCTATTGTAATTCATTTGAATCTCTTAAAATGTCAAGCTTATAAAACAAGTAAGATTCTTACATATAGAGGACACGTCAGTTTTCTCTTCTTGTATTTTTCATGCCGTGTATAAAATGATGAGTGACAATATAATCTTGTAGATTATATACGTGTACGTACTATAGTATTTTCTATACACAATATATTGTACTTCCTCAATGTGCAAGCACATTCATGTTATAAATGTAGATCTTCACCTTGTATGTGTATATTATTATATATGTCTGTATAAGCCTATATAGTAGAGATAGATTGTATCCAAAAAGAGGGAAACTGCAACAAACTAGAATTGCATTCGAAATTCTCCACTACCGTTTGTATATGTCCAAGGTTAATGTCAATGTCTGCTGATAGGAGACGTCCGTCATTACCCCTTTTACACCAATACACTATACTGATAATCTTATTAACAAGGAAGAAAAGCACTTTTTTTGTTACACAATAATTTGTCAGCTTGCTGCGTAATACAATACTTTCTTTCCAATTAATTATGCGAGCGCCAAAGTTTAAGGCCTTAAGGATTTAATGGTCACTCTTAAAATAGTAACAATGTTTCTGTACAATAATAAAATTATTATTATTGTCATCAAAAATACTTTAGCTGCCCTTTCAAGTTACAGTTACATGGCTGTAATGATATGAACGTGGGTGTTAGGCTACCTCGGAAATTTAGAGGAAGCATAATATTTTTTAGCGTATTATTTATAGTGACTTATTTTTTAGCCTTCGGGAATCCTACATTATGGAAAAAAATCAAATCTGTTGGTAGACCATTTGCTTAGCACCAACAAGTAGATGTACTTTTTGACAAAAAACAGGTAAAGATTCATCCAGATATTTGGAGTATACATACATTTATGTTATTAAAATATCAATGCAATACTGGCTTTTTTAGGCAGATAATACAGAGTAAGTCCACGGGGAATATGTAAGCCCAAAACATCATATTTTCAAAATTTATCATTTTCAGCATAAGTAACGTGTGCTGGGTGTCATAAGCAACGGCGTTGGAATGGTATGCTTCTTATTAAAATGCGGTAGAGCCTGAATTTGCAACTTACTTGTACTCTTTCCCCTATATATTTCAACCATTTTTCAAAATTTCCAAAATTGGTGAAAAGCTGCACTGAAAAACTTATTTCTGAACATTTTAGTTCAAAAATGAGTGAAATCGCCCCAATAGTTCCGGAGATACAGCCTTAAATACAAAAAATGGCGTTTTTGGCCATAATTCCGTAACAGCTTAACCATTTACAAAAGCTCCAACGCCGTTGCTTACGACACCCAGCACACGTTACTTATGCTGAAAATGATAAATTTTGAAAAATATGATGTTTTGGGCTTACATATTCCCCGTGGACTTACAATTTGTGCATGGCATTTTGTTTACCTATTTAGACTGTGCACGTTTGTATCATATTGATATGAGATATGAGTTATCATGGAATTACTAAAATCTCTGATCTTCTTCGTCTCACGCGATTCTCTGAGGTAATTACTCGAAAGTAACCTCTCAAGTTACTGCTGACGACTCTTATGATCCTATACGACTTTTTACCTAGGAAAGTTCCAAGACCATGTGAGAGGAAAAATATTGGAGGTGATAGTGTAAAAGTGCTTAAAATAGCAGGTGAAAATATAATAGTGACGAAGAAAAAGTTAACAATCTTGTAATTTGAGTAGAGCTACACGTGAGTTTGGCCTTATCCGAAACCACCATTGCCGTCAGCAAGACATGGGTGACAAAAAATCCGATACACTAATGACAATATACTCCAAGGTTAATACCCTATGAAATATACTCTCGCATTTTTATCAACTATTAAGCTTCACTCAACTCCTAAAAAATAACCGCTGCTGGAATCAAAAAACTTCTATGAGTTTTACTAAACGAATTTTTATTATTATAATTTACAATAATTTATTGTGTACTATTTAAAGGAAAAATCCCAATATACTTCCATTTTCAAATAACTTCTATACGTTTTTGCTTGGGAGGAGAATTCAATTGCGTTAATTACCATCAACGGTAGTTTCCAACTTTATTATCTCTTTAATTACAATGATTATTTATTGACAGGATTAATTACAACGCTTGTAAAAAGTGCTATTCCTTATAAGGGAAAAGATAGTAAAATTCAGCCAAAGCTTCTCTCTCTCTTGAATAACTTGATTCATTTATCCCTACAATATTGATCAGACCACACTAAAATAATTATACAATAGTATGTTAATTCCCGTCAGTTTGGAGGTCCGTGAAGGAATATCATCCTGGGAAAATCATCATGGGAAGCGTACATTCAAACTTTCAATGCAAGTGAAATTCTTAAAAAATCAAACATTGCGGTACTCAACTTAGTGAGGGATTTTTAAAAAGAAGAGGATGCATGCCTGGCAAAGCTACCTCTGACAGAAGAGTTTAAAGAAAAACTCAAACAGATTGATGAAACCGAACTAATAGAGTCAATTAACCCTTCTGTTTCCAATGTTGAAATTGCAATAAAGAAATAGCCCAAAAATGCAAATTAATTAGAAATGAGCTTCAGGCAAAAGAATTCAAGAAATGGTGTGACCTACCCACTAAAGGTAAAGGCGTTCAACAATTTGCAGAATATGTGCCTGCAAACAAATGGATCACGACAAAATTCGGCCTATCCACATCGGAGTGGAAAAATGCAATAAAGATGGCAGCAAACGTTTTACCCGTAAAATCTAACCCAAGGTAGCCAAGGAAATAGCCGTTGCAGACACTGTAACGAGTTTGAGACCCTTGGACATATTCTTGGCAAACGCCCGAGGTGAGATTTTCTATGAAATGGCAGACATCATTGTGTCAGGTCTTTACTTGCAACCAAACTTAAGGAAACTGGACTAAATATGCAAGAAGAAACTCATTGTCAAGATACAGATGGAACGAATAGGAGATGTGATATTGTTGCGTGGCATCCAGTCACTAAAAAGGGATATATTATTGATCCTACCATTAGAATGGAACAATATTGTAATGAGGCTCATCAAGTGAATTTAGAGAAAAAAGAATCTACGACCCCTGCATCCCATTCTTCATATCAAAATTTAACTTGAAAGATATAGAAACCATAGGCTTAGACATTGGAGCAAGAGGAACAATTTCTTCATTCTTCGTAGAAACGTTAATGAAATTCCGAATTTCAAGAGATATTATTCCTGACATAGTGTCGATAGTTCTAAAACATGGTGCAATGATTTGTAATCACCACTTAGACACCAAAAGTTAAACATGAACAATATTTAATATTTTAAAATACGAATTCCATTCTTTAAACATTGTAAATAGTATACTGAGTCAGTTTGGCTACTTCCGATGGGAAGCAGTGACAATAAAGTCTTTATATATACATGCTGAAGACGAGGCAGCATCTGCCGTCATTTTAATTAACAAGGACTCACATTGACTTGACATATTTTCTAAACATAAAATTTAGTCTTGTTTAAGCAAGGGTTTATGACCAAAAGGCTCTTCATATGTATTAGCAGACATTGAGAAACAGTTAAGTTTACGCAATTATCACTCGCATATGTCTATAAACCTATACACCCACGTTATTTTGCCTACCCCTTGGAATTACATATATTTATATATAGTGAGCACACATTTACTCCTGCGCTGGTTTTACTACAGTACAACAGGCAAAGTAAAGGAACTTATTAGAAAGTAGCCTATAGGATATATAAAGGTAATGTTATAATAAATAGAGAAAAATCCTATTGCCCGTTCTCCTTATATCTATACACTATTCCCGTATCCCATGGAATGCTATGTGGTAAATAGAGGTATTACTTTTACACTGTCTTATCTGACATAGGACACGAGCACGAGTCGGGTATACATGGACCGACTTACGTGGATAAATGTGTGTACATGTGCCTACTTATGTAAGTTAAATGGATCACGTTGAATTGTCAAAGAACTCGTGAGTGGTTCACGTTCCCTATCTTTTCTCTACCTGTAACTTTACCCTGGACGGGTAAACTTTTCCATTACCATTAGCCAATTAGGAGTATGTTGATAGGTATTTTCTTCCATGACAAAATAAACATCTCATGTCTTAAGACTTCTCCATATTATCCTCCTCTATATACCTAATTATCCCGTAGATTGCATAACATTTGACCTTTCTTGCAATTATTTTCGTCATCAGTTTCCCCCTTCCCCTCTATTCTAATTAACATCCTGGTCCTCTTTTTAACTCACAAACCATATGAATCTCTAGCCATACTGAAATAGTAGAAGCTTTTGACGAAAACTCATTTAAATAAGGGAGTAGAATGTATATAAGGGTAAATCCAAGTTAAAAGGTGAGCCATTCTATTGGCCCATTGGACCTTAGCTCCTCCCCTTGGATACACCCACTATGTGTAAGATATAGGGTATTATATGTGGTGTTATGTGGGTTGAAGGGGTGCGGAAGCTCCCCTTAAACCCACACACATAACATACATCATATTGGTAATTCATCAACTCATTACAATTAAAAATTTATGAATTAATAATAGATTCCAACCACCAAATTAATCCGAATAAAAAAAAAAAAAAGTACCTCTCTCTCCCTCCTTATCGAAAAAATGTACCTTCCAGCAAAAGAGAAACAACACAGAACCTTCTCGTCCAAAGTGCACATAAGTACTGAGAAAGATGGCTGATTTCACATTATAA